>JBBPBX010005271.1:13398-46036 GCA_038048925.1 Garcialebias charrua | reverse complement strand
CCTAAAACTTAGTAATAAAAACTCTACAGCAGATGAACAGTATTTAACAGTTCTTACTTCAAATAAATAAATAAAACATATGGCACATATGCACATAATGGCACTTTTTCCAGCTATCTGTTAACAACGGTGTGCCACAAGGTTCAGTCTTAGGACCCACCCTATTCACAATCTACACAAGTAATGAGGCTTAATGAGACTAACCTGTATACATAAAAGTGGATAAAAATAATAATAAAACACCAGCAAAGATCTGACAGAAGACCAGAATGTGAAAAATGCATCAGGTTTTCTGCTAATAGCTATTTTGGAATCACTTTGTTAAAGCTGGGGTATGTAAGTCAAAGTCAAAGTCAAAGTCAAAGTCAAAGTCAACTTTATTGTCAGATCTGCAATATGTACAGTGCAGGACATACACAGGACCGAAATTGCGTTTCTCTCAGTCCCTCGGTGCAACAGTAAACATCTAAAGCTGGGGTATGTAAGATTGTAATGTAGTCTGTAACTTTTCAAACAATATATTTTTAACATATTTCTTCACTCTGTCACTATCTACTGACAAACTGATGTTAGACAAAGTAATCTCTGAAAAAAACTATAGTCCCCTTGCTTCTCTATCAGCATTTATAAAAACACTAAAAACACAGAGTGACCAGGACAATGACAGCCAATAAAAACAGAGTTTGTAACCAGCCAATTAAAAACAGAGCTTGAATTTGAATCAGCCAATAAAAACAGAGCTTGAATTTGAATCTCAGCAGAGCCTCCCCCTCAGAGCCATATATGGCTCTGAGGGGGAGGGATCAGAATGCTTTGCCTGTTGAAAATTTTTCTAAGTTCTGCACTCTACAGAAAGTTACACATAGCACCTTTAATGCTAATATAATATTTCCTGTTTGTCGAACTGAGTTATCTTTTTGTATTTTTCATAGATTTAACTACATAACTAGTTAAAAGTTAATATTTGTGACAGGCTGCAGGTAACAAAAAGCCTAAAGGTTCAATTTAATTACATTTTGCCAACCTGTTGACACAAATTTGTTTTGTCCCTTGAGATTAGGAGTTACTGCATGCCTGAACATGTATAGGTTAAAGTTAAATGGCCAGACAAGCAAACAAACAAACACATACATTATATGAATGGTCAGTTGCAAAGACTTAAAGACCGTGTAAAGTGAATTTCAACATTTTCTTCAATAAACATTATAAATGTCATAATTGTAATCTTGTAAATGAGTAAAAAGTCTCAAAATTGTAGCTCAATTAATTTTGGAGTTATAGATCAAACTGTGTATAAAGATATTTCTGTTTCAGGATTTTTTAGGCGTGGTTTAAATGTGTCCGTGTTTCGTCACACGGTAACAAGCCCCACCCCCTGCAGCTCCAGCCGTATAAATGCGTTCTTCGGTGGAGCCGTTCACTCGCTACCGACCGTCTCCCTCCTCTCACTCCTTTTACGCATGGAGGACTGCAGCCGCCTCCATTGTGACATTGAGACGCAGGAGGGAGTCAAACAAACCCAGGCGTGCTGCTGGAGCGACCTGCACCTGCACCTGCACCTCCGCGCACATCCGCGCCCCCCCGCGCTGTGTGTGTGTGTGTGAGAGCGATCCGCGTGGAGCTGAAATCCTGCCACGCGCGCCGTGAAACGCAGTGACTTTGCTGACACAGATGAGATAACTTATCAACGTGATTACTCTTTTTAATCACCAACACAGACCCCGCATGCGAGGTGACCGGGTCGAACCGGGTGCAGCGAGTCCGTTCCTCATCTTCTAAAATAGCGCTTATTATTAAACACATAACAGCGGAGTTATGTGTCCTCAACTTTAAAAACAAAACCAGAGTTGTTAGTGCACTAAAAACAGCGTAACTCTTGGAAAAATGAGCTGGTGTTACAGCTAGGGGTTGAACGAGTACATAATTTTTAACCTCGACATTAACATAAAAAAACTCGAACGACGCTCGAGTAGCCGATGACGTCACAGTGTCTTACGATGCAAAATAAATAAATAAATATAAATGCCTAAAAACGTGTTTACAAAAAGAAAAAAAAGACCAACAAAGCATTGGGAGCATTTATTATGCTCCTATCATTTATCATACTGCACATAAGTCACAGGAAAAACAAAACTATTAGTTATATTAATAATATTAAAAGTGAAAGTATAAGGCGATGAAAACCGAAACTTAAAAAACAAATGGGGCCACAGCCACACCGTACCACCGCCTGCAGCTGTGCAATTTAGGTTTACTTTTAGAGATTGTGTTTATAGATTTTTAATAGCTCTAGAGAGATTAATATTTGTTTCTTTTTCTTTGTTAAACGAGAGAGATGAAGCCGATTCGACCGTGTTATATATGGGACCTGCATTGCAACACTGCCCTCTGCTGTCACAACAATCTACTACGGTGTTCATAGAAAAAGAACGTCAACAGGATGTTTCAATGAGTGGCGCAATTTATACAATTATAAACTGTTTTACCTTTTTGACAAGACGGCCTGCTCCATTAACATCCGTGCGCACACAGGAATCCATTTTGTAGCGTCTACTAAAAGCTAAAAGCTGCCCCGCGCGCTGTGAAATGTGAAATGTGACGTCACTACGGGTACCCGAGTTGGACAAAAAAGCCTCGATAGAAGTCAAAGCACTCGAGTTGTCGAAAACTCGGGTACTCTGTTAATGCACTAGTTACAGCCAGCAGAACTCAGATAAAAACAGAGCAGGTTTACTGCTGCTCCTGTCTGCCTCTCCACACACAGTCAGCTCAGGGGGCAGGACACGGCGCAGTACTGCGCTGAAACCACGCCCACGCGCTGACACGCCCCCAGCGTTCCAGGGCAAGGCAAAATCATGTTTTTTCATGATTTTTGAGACTTAATTTTATAAGGTAAACAATGTTTTTAATCAGTCAGATTTATATGGGTGATTAATAACACATATTTATGCCGTGTGACAAACTCAAAACACAAATTTAATTTTACTTTACACGGTCTTTAAAATGTATGGGGAAAAAACAGTTAAAGTTCAAAGAGAGTCTGTGAACCAACCCTGTCCCTAACCTGAACTGTCAGAAAGTCTAGATAACAGATCAAAATTAGATTAGATGATTTAGGGCTTAGATTAGAATATTTCAGGCTTTTAGAACTAACTGTAGGTTGAATTAAAACATATTTGTTTAAATAAATTAAAGACAAAACACAATTTTAAAGTCTATAACAGAATAACTGACAATGGTGATAATGTGTGCTGCTCTCAACCGATGTCATTAGATGTCTCCAACATGACCAAACTTGCTTGGGAAACCCAACATATAGATTACAGATGAACGATTTACTATTTGCACTGTTTTGTCATGCTCTTTCTTGTGCAGAGACACAGAGCTTTAAGCATTAAGTGGTTGTCTGGTCTCAGTAGTCTGAAACAATTTAGCTTAGCTGTTAATTAAAGGTTCATAATTGGTTAATGTTAATTCAGCTAATCCTGGCTAATCCTTAAATTTAAATTTAATGGATTACTTTTATGATGGTTTGTTTCTACTTGTTTCTTGTTTGCCTAAAATGCATTCCAACTGTATTTCTCCTAACATACATCAATAAACATTAATATTATGACCACTGTGCCTTTAATACACACACTCTTTTTTGTGTCATTACAGTACTAGGGATGTTCTTGTATTATTGTTTTTTTAATGCTCCTCTGGGGTCCAATTTATTAGTGTAATAACTTTAATAACATTGGGTTGGTGATTTAATTTTGATAATTGTTTAGACTAACTTAAATGACTAACTTACCCACTTGTTCAAAAAAGCTTTCAGTGTGTAACTTTTATTACTTTTGGTATTTTAGTATGTAGCATTTTTTATTTCCATTGCCTTCTTTTATTACTGTTGTTTTTTATTCTATTTTCACTGATTTATTGTTCCAGTTTATTCATCTTTTTATCCTGTTAAGCACCTTGGACAATGCAAGGCATTGTAGGAAGGTGCTATACAAATAAAGTTTATTATTATTATTATTATTATTATTATTATTATTATTATTATTATTATAAATGCATGGCAATTGGTTTAATGTATGATGTAATCAAACCTAAATATCTGCTCCTTTAATAGAAAAGGGATCTGCTACATTAATAAAATGGTTATATTGTTTTTGCATATTTGAGCCTTGTCTTTTAAACCTACCGTATTCTCCGGCCTATAAGTCACACCTTTTTGCCTACATTTCAAAGCCCTGCGACTTATAGGCTGGTGCGACTTATACGTGGATTTTTCGGTTTTTTCACTTTGGTCATAAAATGGTGCCACTTAATTTAGGTTGTTTTTAACCGTCAAAGTGCATTTATCAAGAAAAGTTGTACTGAGACACACTTTTGCTGTAATGTCAGCTAACAAAAATATATATTTTTATGTGTTTATCTTTAAAGATCAAAGAGATGCAGGTCTGTTTGCTGCACTGCAGCAAACAGCAGGTTTGATGTTGCTGCGTGTGCTCATTTTGTGACGTGAGGTGCGACTTATAGGCCGGTGTGACTTATACGTGGATTTTTCTGTTTTATTGGGCATAATTGGACTGGTGCGACTTATAGGCCGGTGCGACTTATAGGCCGGAGAATACGGTAATGTGTTAGAGATCCACATGCCCAAATGTTACTATACATAGTGAATCACTTCTATATTTATATGCCAGAGAGCATATTTCTGTTGTCTTTCCTCTCAGTTCAAAGAAACTCATAATACTAAAATAAATTGTTTTCTTTTTTTTTCATCTTTTTTTAGTTGCAGCACATAGTATACAGCCAGAATCCCATTTCACTGTCAACCAAGACTAATTTTAAATGCTGCAATGCATTTGGCACCAAGGGATTCTGTCCGACATGGCACCAGAAATGGAAAAATATGTATAATAACACAGCTTTAGCAAAATTACAGCAACTTTTCTGAATAAATCAGTGAGGAAACATAAAATCAAAGAAGCGCTTTGAAATAAATAATAGAGATGTGAGATGGATAGTTTACTTGACAACTCTAAATTGTCACTATGTATGTGTAAGAGTATGACTAGTTGTCTGTCATTTGTCTTTATGCAGCCCTATGATGGACTTGCAACCTGTCTAGGGTGTGCCCGTCTTCTCGCACAGTGACTGGTGGAGGCACCAGCTCCCCAGCAACTTGCATGAAAAAGTAAAGAAAATATTGAAGGATGTCATAACTTAGTGTTATCTGATTTGTTACAGACTAAATCAGATGTTTAGCACAAATTCACTCAGTTATTATTTGCATTCCAATAATTTCCAAGGTAGCATTAACGTCACCATCCACATTTTCCTTCTACAGAAGGAAGCTGACATGCTTGCTGAGTTTGTGCAACTCTCAACGACTATTAGATGTCACCACTAATGGCAAAGCATTCTGACAATGTGTTTGGTACACATTGTCTGCAGTGATGCATTCCTATGTTTTCCTCAGCTGACATGCCTTGTTGAGTGCGCATGACAGCGATGTCAGTTCATTATTGAAAACATGCTTAAAAATGTGCAACTACAGTATAACATGTTTCACATTGCTTGCCATTAAGACTTTAAATAAATACATAATTCATTATTTGGTTCACAGCCGTCTGCAAAACAAGAGCAGTGCTCATCATTTTATACCAAGTGTTTAGAAACACATCTCACATATATTGTTTGTAAAAAGCTCCTTACCATAATTAGTCAGTTCAATAACCAACAACTAATTTAGCAGAAATGAGGTGCTGCAATTTAGTTTCAAAGACACTGCTTAAGAGAGCACCACATGTACTCTCATGAAAAGATAGTATGTCACTCTTCAATTAAGTAAACTACAATTTTGTATTTGTGATTTATCAGTATGTGGGATTTCTTTAGATGCAAGAGCAGTTATATTGCTTTAAAACATGCTATTTTGGGTAATTTCTTTAAATTCCTATAAGTGCAATTGTCACATTAAATAAAATGTAAACATTAAAAACACATCTTCACATTAAATTAAATGTAAACATTAAAAACACATCTTCCTTCTTAAGTTTCATTTTGTAATTGCTGCAGCATTCAGATCAGAAATAGAGTTGTATAATGTAGATGATATGTTAAGACAGACAGATTTTCAATATATATAAATCCATTTAGAGTGCTGTGCCAAACTTAAAGGTACTAAATGAGGTATTGGGAAAGTGGGTCATTGCAGTAAAGTCCCATCAACTGAAAGAGACAGAAACAACAAGAGACAATTAAATTCCTATAAGTGCAATTGTCACATTAAATAAAATGTAAACATTAAAAACACATCTTCACATTAAATTAAATGTAAACATTAAAAACACATCTTCCTTCTTAAGTTTCATTTTGTAATTGCTGCAGCATTCAGATCAGAAATAGAGTTGTATAATGTAGATGATATGTTAAGACAGACAGATTTTCAATATATATAAATCCATTTAGAGTGCTGTGCCAAACTTAAAGGTACTAAATGAGGTATTGGGAAAGTGGGTCATTGCAGTAAAGTCCCATCAACTGAAAGAGACAGAAACAACAAGAGACAATAAGATCAAAGAAGGTAGCAAGAAGCACATTGTTTTAAGATCTAGGCTTGTAGTTAAAAGAGAAAAATGTGAAGGGAAACTGCACATGCATTAATTAGGTAGATATTTTGATTCAAAATTATGTGAGAAAGAAGCACACTAAAATCAATGTTTAGTTCATTAGTTTGACCCGGGTCCATTTGACATCAATATCACTGGTAGAGGTTGTTCATATCAAAGTGGACATTGTGGAATGGAAATAGGGGATAGTGGATATCCATTGTTTTTCACTGAGACAATCCAGAGCACGGCCATTGTTACTGCTGACAAAGCCCTTATTTATCAGTCCATTTCTTCTTTTTCTTAATCTTTCATCAGACCACATTTTAAAAACAATGCACTGAGACACTTAAAGGCAGGGACTCATCCCCAACCTGTAAGAAGCCCTCTACATGTTTCCAGTTGAGAACCATGGCCTCCTTCTGGAGGTTATTTGGGATGTTCAACTGGGAGATGACCTCAGAGCAAATCCAAAACTCCATCTAGCCTGTGAATATCTTGGGATTACCCTGGAGGAGTTGGAGAGTGTCAATAGAGAGGGGGTGTCTGAGTTTTCCTTCTGAACCTGTTACTTCTGCAAGTGGGCCTCAGATAAGATTAACAAAATGAGTGAATTCAGCATAGTTTTGGAATTATGTGCCAAAATAAATGTGCAAGTCTTGCAGTTTTTATTTATTTATTTACAAATCAAGTTATTGTGGCTAATAATAGGTATGATGTGTTGAAGTAAATAACTAGATAAACTTGCCATAAAACTCTTAGATGGCACTAGATAAAAAATGTGTTTTGCATGTAAATCTACTATGTGCATAAATGTTTATATCTGCAATACGCAGCATGTTTAAAGTGCACTCCTCTGAACAGCTGACAGCTTTACAATCCCACTACACCTTGAAATAGATTAAAGGGAGCTTCGTTTGTGGCCTTAGCTTGGAGTAGATGTTGGACTGCGACAGAATGGTGTTGCACTTTGATGTGAAATGTATGCAACCCAGTATGTACTGGTCTGAAGCACTTACAGTATTTCAGAACCATGGACAGCTCAGCAGGAGACTCCAGATTGAATTAGTCCTTTCAAACGTATGGGCAGGCGAGTTTACTGCTGCTAGCTGCAGATAGTAAAGCACTATCAAAAACAAGTGTGATGAGACGTTTGTTCTTTGATGCTGGCTGTTCAGTTTGCATCTTATCTGCTGTTTCGCTTGCAGGTCGTTGTTTTCCTGTTTTTTGTTGTTTTTTTTCTGTGCAAATGAGAAATTAAATGAAGCAGAGGGAGATCATGCTTTAAACATTTGATAATATAATTTTAAGATAAGAGAACAACAATTATTATTTCAACCTTGCCAAGTCATTTTGCAATAATTAGAATTTATTTTAAAATGGAAAAAAGCACAGTTTTATTAATGATCTGAACAACCGTGATAATAGCTACTTCAGGATGAAAACTGCACATCAAGGACCACAAATCAAACAGATGCATTTATTTGACTTGTTGTTATTGATAGGTCAGTGTCAATGCTGTAATAATGAACAATAAAATGGGATGCATAACACACAAACAACTCATTTTCACATCATTTTCACCATTTGATCTCAAGAAACAGTTCATTTCTTGAGATAACAAAATACCAATTTCTCCAGGTTAGGTACAACTAGCCCAAATATTTCAAGGTGACAGGGATTTTTAACCCAGGATATTAAGTGTATCACATTAAAATAACAATTAAATAGTTTAAAAGAAATTGGCCGGCTTCATTATACTTTCAGACCTACCATGACTATTGCACATGTTAAAAGTTCATTAAGGACTCATTACTGCAAATGCAGTCTGAGTAACTTTTCCAAAAAACGGGTTTGTTGATACTTCCATTGTTTGATGAAATAAAGTATTAAATGATTTTTAGATAGTCATCTTTTGCAACAACACAATATTTTGTCATCATTTACAAGATATCACAAAAGCTTTGAGTCAATCTTATTGGTTCAGTGGTGCAATGTTTCAACTATCAGGTCAAAAAAAAAACTTTATTGGTGCTGCAAAACTAAGTAGATTAAATGTTGCTTTTAATTATTAGGCATGGGATCAGGAAGTCAAAGATCAGTCTAGGTCCATGCCAGCAATAGTTACATTAAGCCTAGCTTGTTAGTGCATGCCATCTGTTCTCACACAGATTAACTCCACGCAACAACCACCTAGATACGGAGGACATTAATGCGTTCAGCACTTTATAAGGCATCTAGTCAGTAGACATTTATTTCCTCAGAATATATATCTGAGACCACCGGATCCAATGTGACATTTAGAATATTTGAGTTTTTAAAGAACCTTGTAGAGATGCAATAAGGAAACATGTTTTTTTTTCCCACCTGCATAATGTATGCATTGAGTCTACCTTGTAAGTATGAGATCCCATATCTCAATAAACTCACCATGTAATCACATTTTACCTTTCAGTCATACAAGCAACAGAACTGATGAGTTAAAAAAATGTATTCATACCAAATTATTTCAGTATATTTATACAGCACTAAATCACAAAAAAAGTCCACTCAGGTCACTAAAGAGAATAAAAACAACCCCAAATAATGAATCTAATGCAGTTCCAGCTTTAAATCCAATTACAGCCGATTAATTAAAATTATTCTACAATACATTCATATTAGGGGCGTAACGGTACGCTAAAATCACATTTCGGTTCGGTTCAATTACATGGAGGGCTCGGTTCGGTAAAATTTTGGTACAAAATAAAGACTTATAAAATGCTTATTTTGAAAATGTGTCAAGTAAACAATAAGTTTTATATAAAAATAAATAAAAGCGACCCATTTGGATGATATTTTAAATAAACAGCACTCTTTACAATAAATAACAGCACTCTTTACAATAAATAAACTATACTAACAATAATAAAAATCTTAATAAATACAATAACAGCCAGAACCAGAACAATAAGCAGCAGCAGACTGTTTACAATCTAACTAATCAAGTTTTAAGTTTTTGTCCAAAAAGACTAACGTGTCCACATTTTTTGCTAAAAGCACAAATCTAGTTGCAGTGAATATCTCCAGCAGTGGAGAAAATCATCTAAATAACAACAGGTAGCAGCAGTGTGGCTGTATTTGTCCTCATTACTGTACTCACAACCTCTTCTCGGACCTGCTCCCCCTGGTGGAACAGGTCCCTGGAAAAGTTCAGAGTTCAGTCATCACACACTTCTACTGGAGGTGATCTGGTGTAGTTCCCTGAAGAGGAAGAATTAAACTGCTATCTCTGTCCCAGACTGGAAATAAAACACAAATAGGTAAAACAAAAGAGTTAATAAGATTATGATTTTAAATTAAAAAGATCAATTAGATAATAATAATAATGAATACAGTAATAAAAGAACAATACCTCTTCTTTAACGGTTGAGGCGGTTGAATCTCTCCGTCATCATCATCATCATCATCATCATCATCATCATCATCATCATCATCATCATCATCATCATCATCATCATCATCATCATCATCATCATCAGGGCAGAGCTTTAATCAGCTCCAGGGCTTGTTGACAATTTCAGTTTTAGCCTTTTCATAAAGTGCTGAACTTTTTGGCTGAAGTGTTGACGTGATGGATGTTGTAGCTGGGCTCAGGAACTTTAAAACTGATGCATCAACAACATTCAGACATATATCCAGAGCTTTAAAAACTTCTATAGCTTGTGTTATTGCTCTGGACTGATCTGAATTACCCGATGAAGGTTGTTTAAATACAGCTGCTGTTTGGTGTTTGCAACAAGCTGCTTTTCTTGCAGAAGACGTTCACGTTCGGATGTCGTTTCAAGTCCGTTAACATGTTAGACGTGTTGCTGCTGCAGACCCAATCTCCGTGAAACAACGTCCACACACAGCTTTGGATTTGTTCACGTCTTTTAACAAGGAAGCCATAATGTTCCCAAACAGGAGACTGCAACAAGATGCTAGGCTGCTAAATGCTACACGTGCTGCAAGAAATTAGTGCCGTGCTGAAACACGTTTAGGAATTTTAGTTCTGCGGCGCATAATTATCCTGTTAATAAAATTTAATGAGTGAAAAAATAACCGAAACGGTAAGCAGGTGGACCGAACCAAACGTGCCGTACCGAAACGGTTCGGTACACCCACGTGTACCGTTACACCCCTAATTCATATAAAGGCTATTATAAAAATGCATATTAGTAATCAGAATCAGAATAAGCTTTATTATCATTGCACTGAGATACAGCCAGCATATGGAGAATATGTAAATTATCTAATTAAGAAAGCCATCATATTGTGTGTCTTTGTTGCAATCCTCCATCCTGAGCACCAGAAAGGTTACAGTGGAAAAGAATGACTCTTAACAAACAGAAACCTTGAACAGAACCAGGCTCAGGATGAGTGGACATCTTCCTCAGCCACCTATATCTATTCTTCAAAAATATTTATTTAAAAGCATAAAAAACAGTACAAGCTAATTTTATTACAAGTATTAAATATGCATAAGTTATTATTATAATTTCAACCAATAATATAATCACTGTTTGTGTATTTTGAATCCAACATTAAGCTGTAACTTCTAATTGTGACATTTAGGTGATTTTAAAATGCAGGTTTTAACCTTATCTTCATGAACATATTGATCAGTGGCAAATAATTACATAAGGTTAAGGTTTTGTCATATGCAGATCAACACAAGGTCAACAACGCAATGCTATTCTCAGGATGAGAAGAACCGTCTTGACTGGCCAAAAAATAAATAAAATGAAAAACCAAAGCATGCAAGAAAAAATATAAAAACAAGGTGCCAAAAGTGAAAAAGAAATACATCTAAAGCAGCATGCTCCTTTTGGCTGAGTGGTTCTGTAGGCAGTGAGGTTCTCTTAGCAGTGTGGTCCTGTTAACACCAAAGTACTGTAAGCACCATGGTACTGTTAGCAGTGTGGTTCTGTTAGTGGTGTGATCTTGTAGCAGCGCGTTCCCAATAGCAGCATGATAATAATAATGACTGCGGCAACGAACGATGACTGCCCTCCAGAACCGGGTCCAGCAGACACAGAACATCCAAGGTTTCCCCGTGGAACCAAACTGTTCCGTAGAATTCAATCTGTGCAGTCAGATGGAGGTTCATGGAGACGACCGCCATGACAGTTTGAGCTCAAGGCTAGATGGGGGCCGGTAACTGAACCACAATGACAAGACAGCAACACAAAGAACTCCTAAAGTGTGTCGCAATTGTACCTGTAGCTTGGGCGTACAATGTAGGCACAAAAAAAGTTAAAACAAAAACAACAGGAACAAAAAAAGAGCGAGTTGAAGTGGAGCTCCCGTCAGTGCTGCCATACTATGGCGCATGTGACGTCACACACAACACTATTACTAATAATGGTAATGTTGCTACAAATTGATTATTTACCTTATTTATTATTTTTGATCACATTTTCTTGTTTATATTTTTCTCGAGTAAAAAATATTATATTTTCAGCAATTATGCTTAAAAATGTTATTTGATTGTTTGATTGGTACATTCAGTGGTTTTGCCAACATTACAGTTTTGTTTTGTTTTCATGTATTATTATTTATTTTTTGGGGGGAGGGGGGGTGAACACCATGCCATTATCATTGTGTTTATTGTTGACTTCAGTTTTGGTTTAAGTTTATCCATTTGCTTTGCAAACAGTAATGACTTGCAAATAAATGTGTCCCAGTTAGAGAGCTTTTACACCAAACACTATAAATAGCAGCCAGCTAATCCTAGCTGTTGGCTGTATTTTCATTTATTTATTTTATTCTTATTCCTTTACCCTTTCTGCTTGGCATTAACCTGAACTCAGCAAGCTGCTACCCTGCACCAAACACTCCAAAGTCTAATGACTCGTTATATTTGGCAGAGAGATACTGATATAATCAGTAGAAGCAGCTGCCAGAAATGCAGAGCAACGGTTTGTTTAGCTAATGGAAATAACCCACTTTTACTATGGAGTGTGACAATTATTTGACAAATTATTTGGAAAAAAGTTACATAAGTTATCTTGTCACAACATTCCAAAAATAAAAGACAATAACAATTATTTCTCACATATACAAGAGTTGTTTTAGTAAATTGGTGCAAAGCACTAGATTCTTACCGTTTAATTTTGGTTTTCGTTTTGAGTTAGTGCAAGCTAAGTTAATAATGCTTATGTGTGCACCATTTTAATACTCGTGGTCTTGTTTGTTTCTGATAATGAACTGTCATTTTGTGAGTCAGGACAGCTTTACGCATCTGACGCCTACCGAGTCATACAAAGCACTGAGTGCATTTACTGCACAGTGAAAACAGTCAACCACAAAATAGAAACAAGAAAAAAATACATTCAACAAGCTTTTATCCCTGTGCGTTTGTCCTAACTCACTAAAACAGCTCTATTTTTTAAAGACATAGGCAGCAATTATCTACAATTATAGCGAAAATCTAGCCTGGTTAAAACCACACCCTGTCCTTCACTTTGCTTCTGACTAGGGTCTGGCATTCCTCCCATAGAAAACGATTTCTCCGTTCGATTTTTGAACGGACCAATCAGAGAACAGAAGGCGGAGTTTTGTTAGCTTAGCCTGGCGAGGTCCAGGCTATTCAGATAAAAAGCTCAGAAACCACTCGGTGGATATTTTTTCTGCTACCAGTGTGTAATTATATGTCTTTAATTTACTGACTGTTGGCCTGGATGAAACATTTGAGATAAAATTCGATTTTTTATCATTTATTTTCGTAGCGCACCCTGAGGCTGTTTGGAAAATGTCAAACCGAAACTATTTAAATCCAGCAGATTTGACCATTTCGTGAATTGATTTAGGAACTGTTAAGCTCAGGAACACTTCTGATATAACGTCAGCTAAGAAATATAGTTTTTCTCAGGAAAGAAATAATAGTTTTTTACCTTGTTTTCTGGAAAATTCCTTCGTGGCGGCAGCCATTTTAACTGACGACGTCAGTCAACGTCGTTCAAAACTCCGCCTTCTGTTCTCTGATTGGTCCGGTAATCCGCCAATCTGCCTTCTGTTCTCTGATTGGTCCGGTCAAAAATCGACCGGAGAAATCGTTGTCTATGAGACAAATCCCAGACCCAGCAGTGAAGGGAAATAGAATTGAGCGGAGCTGTGCAGGAATGGCGAAGGCCAGGCTAGTGAAAATCAAGTTAAACCCACACTTTAACATTTTCTCTGCATTAACACATCAAATTGAAAAAAAAAAGGCAGAGTAAACATTAAATGCAGATGCCACGATTGCCAGTCGATATAATCAGACAGTGTTAAACACAAGTGGATTAACACACTGTTCTTAATGAAGACAATGAAAGGAGTACAATGTATAGACTTGTAAAGTACAACACATTTCTCTGTAAGTACACAAAACGTCTACTTGTACAGTTATGTGCACACAAGTATGCCATAATGGCAACTGTGCCTGTAAATGGGTTACGATATTACTGCAGCTGCCCTCCTGCACCTAAAGTGAATGCATGACTCAGCTATTTACCAGCACAAAACAACGAGTCAGCATATTTGTCATGCGTCATGGGCATGATGTGTGAAACATAAATTTGCAACACATGGACAAATATATTGACGTACAATAGATGCAGAAAGTGTCCATTTCTTTTTAGATGTGCCATAAAGATAAACAACATTGGACTTCCACCCTTGGTTTTCATTGCAGCTGTGTGAGGTATAATGCAGCAAACACATGTATGGCATTTCTGTGCCTGGTAGGGAGAAACTGCACATTTCCCTGGTAGTGCACCCAAGAGTTTTTGTTTGAATGGCCTTGAAAGCAGTTGAAAAGCTTGCTGTTGGTCACCTTTACACATCAGTGATGCAGAATAGTCAAATATGCAATTTGACAGTGTCCTCTATGGATCAAAGCAACAAGCACTTATTTTCCATTTCCTTTTTCATTAGAAATGCTGATAAAACCCAGGATTTGCATTTTATTGCTTTATATAAAAAAATAATCAGCAGTTGAAAATAAATCAACTAATACTTGACAGTAATAAATGCACAACTGAACAGATCAGTGGAAGTACACAGCAGATTCTTCCTTCCTAGTTGTTGGCTAGGCTACGTCCAGGTATATCACAACATACACTCAGTCACAGACTGTGACCCAGTTGAGCTTTGTCGCTCAGCATGACCTCATTCTGACCACACAATAAAACAAATCAGATGCTGCTGCAGCTGTGTCCATCTGCCACAGCATGACATGGCCAAAGCTAAAATCTTAATTGATTGTGCTTGATTCCACTAACCTTCACTGTGTCCTGAAATAGTCACTCCTGCTGTCAGCCAAAGGCTGCCATTTATGCACTTAGTTTGATTTGTAGTTAACAACTTAATTTTTCTAAACAAAAATAAATAAATATCTAAACTAAGGGTAGAGCTACTGCCTATCAGTGAGAAGGGCTTTGATTAAATCCCAGCCGGCATGTTCTCTCCGTGCATGTGTGGGTTTTCTCCGGGTACTCTGGTTTCCTCCTGCAGACCAAAAACATGCATGTTAGTCTGATTGGTAACTCTAAATTGTCTCTAGGTAAGAGTGAGAGAGTGAATGTTTGTTTGTGTTTGTCTCTATGTGTCCCTGCGATGGACTGGAAACCTGTCCAGGGTATTCCCTACCTCTTGCACAGTGACTGCTAGATATGGGGAATCGGTGACCCCCATGACCTGAAAAGGAAGAAGCGGGTAAAGATCGATCTAAACGTTGGCCTGTTTGCACAACAATGATCTCTGAAAACATTTTTCGTGTGTTTATTTGCGTGAACACACACAGACACACACACACATACACACACACACACACACACACACACACAATAGCTCTTTCCATGGATATGCTGTAGTTTCCATGCTAGACAGGGTTGCCAGATACGTCTTTATTTATTATTATTTATCATATTTACTATTTTTATTGTAAGAAGTATGAACCAGCCTTAAAGGCTGGTTTATACTTCTTGTCGCACGTCTTCTACCCCCACGTTGAGTGAACCCAGCAATGACGTAATTGACCTTTCGCAGAAGCCCCGCCCCCTTAGTTACTGTTGCTACGCCCGTCAAGCTTTCTGTAGCCGGTGAGTGTTAGCGCGTGACCAGCAGCTCATGGTATGAGCTAAGGCTAACATGCTAAACCGGACCCCACCAAAGCTGCAGCTTCGACAGCCGGCTTTGTGCGATCAGAGGTTCCTGGAGCTCGCCTCGATGTCGGACTGGAAGCCGAAGACATCGGGGGACAACGAGCTAACTTGGAATAACAAAGCCGACAGCCTTTTTGAAGCCGCAGCTAAACTGGACTGCCCGTAACTGCGCAGCGGACTCGGTGGGGCTAATCTAATGCTAACAGGTGCTGCTAATGGCGGCGCTGGCAGACGGCTTTTGGTAAGTTATTAAAACGTATTAAAACATTTTAATGACGAATTAGGTTTGTTGTGTTGAAGGACTTAGTCGAAATTCCTCCACGAGGTACTTTTTCGTTGCAGTTAGCAAACTTCGCATCACAGACTCTGTGATCGGTAATTGAAGGCGTGTTAGCTAGTCAAGTTTATGTAGTGAAACTGACTAAACATGATATCGTATAGGGTTCACAGCATCGAGACCCGACAGTGAACTAATGTAAACATTCGCTAAAGTTAGCTAATGCTAATGAGCTTACTAAACGTAAGAGGGTAATCTTCTAAAAATTATATCCAAAATAATACACAACAATGAATATTAATAATAACCTTTCTTGAAATTATAATTATTACTTCTAGAGCAGGACAGTCACAATGAATGTTTGTCTTACCTTTGAGCATACATACGAATGCTTGTTTATCTTCGAGACATTAAGCTGGGAGTGAGGCCTTCCACACTGTTTTATCCATTGTTGACACCGTTCCAGTTGTGTTTTCGGCTTTGGGAAGGGAAAAAACAAGACTCCACCAGACAAACTCTTGGGATACCTGCTGTCTGATTTACACAATCCATAGGCGCATCGCTTCACCATCTTGTAGAATGTCGGACCTAGCTTACATAGCCGGAGATGCTAGTGACGTGTGATTGGACAATGGCCGGTTGGGGGCGGGGTTTTGCGAAAGGTCAATTGCGTGTGTGTCACCGACCGCATTGAGTGTTTATACTTCTAAAAGACGTGGGGATAATCCCTCCCTCTTCCCTCCCACAGCATACGTCACGCGCACTCCCACTGCATACTCGGCAAGTTTCTCTCCTTGGGGGGGGTCTCCGCTCGCTTTAAACGTGCATTTTTACGCATAACAGCAGAGTTTTGTTTGTTTTAAAAGCTGTGCACATGCGCGATCCTCTTCATTTTGTCAACTTTACACGTGCATGCTTTACCTCCTGTGTGCGCGCACGTGTTCGTATATATATATATATATATATATATATATATATATATAAATGTATATGTATTGGTGTGTGTGTTGGGGGCAATGTGGAAAGTCCAGAGATGCATGATTTGCGTGTGCGCGCGCACAGACGAGTTTCTCTTCAAAACTATCCATGTCAAAGCAAAAACAAAAAACGCCCACAAACTTTGAACCAATCACACGCTGCGAGCCGCATCTCGGAGTTCTTACTGGGGGCCATGTACAAGACAAGCTGTCACCGGGGGATCGCAGCGGGAGTGCAGACGGAAGTTGCGCAACTTTTTTTCACTCAACGGGGGGTAAAAGATATGCGACAAGAAGTATAAACCAGCCTTAAGTCCTTGAGTCCCATGGACCATTCCTGATGAGGAGACAGGAATGCTTGTGTGCTTCACACCTAAATTTCAAGAATAAATTACTTTAACCCAAATGTTTAATATTTAGGTTAGGTTAGAGTTCAGATATGTGTGTGAAAGTTACGGTTGGGAGCTACAGATAATTGTCTCTGTGAATATTTTTTTTGATGTTATTTGGCTTTAATCATATCCTATGTGTGCAGCTGCGTGTGGTTGATTTAGATGTGTCATATGCATCATCTTAAGCAAAACTTACAATACAAGCTAACAAACAAAACAGCACATGATGACATAAACTTGTTAAGGAGGCTTTGGCTCCAAAGACAATGCAGCTGCATTGTTACTGAGCAGGGTTTGTCTTTGTGTGACGATGACAGCAGGATGCAAGTCAGTGTCCTGCAATTTAATAATACTGTCAACTTAAAATCAGGTTTATTTAAGTGCTGATCATTTTAACCTAATTCTATGCTCTAGACAAGGACTGGCGAACCTGCGGCTCTCGAGCCGCATGCAGCTCTTTGATGGCTCCTTTGTGGCTCTTTTTTTCTTAAACTGGTGTTTTAAAAAATATTCTGTGATGGTACTGCAATTTCCCACACTCCTTGAAGGTAGCACTGGCAAAAGCAGCATAACATGCATAATGTGCAGGTCAAATTCAGTTAGGCTAGGGCTACTGACTGGATCTTTATGGCTGAGTCAGGCAAACGAAAAGCAAAACATAAATATGAAGAGGAGAACAAAACATTTCTATTTTTTTAATGAAAAGAATGGGAGACTGATTTTTCAGACTTTACTCTCTCACTTTAAGGCATCAAACTTGGAGCACCATTTTCACCTCTATCCATCTGAACACAGGCAAAAAGTTCCCCAAATGTTCAACAATTCGTAAACATAAGGTAAACTGTTTGAAAAATCAAGTAGAGAAGCAGACAAAATGTTTCCTGACAAGGGCGGAGTGGCCATCGGGAGGTTCGGGAGAAATCCCGATGGGCCGCGTCATGAATGGGCCGATAGGCGCACGGGGAAAATGATGACGGTTGAATAAATCTGCTCAATATTGACTTGTCCCTGACTGTAGCCTCTTAAAGGGAGGGACAGCGCTGATCACTTTAAGAGACTGCAGCCTGCAGCCTCTTAAAGCGCTGATCCCTTTAAGAGACTGCGCCGCACTGGGCCGGCAGCTTG
This sequence comes from Garcialebias charrua, assembly GCA_038048925.1. NCBI lineage: Eukaryota > Metazoa > Chordata > Actinopteri > Cyprinodontiformes > Rivulidae > Garcialebias > Garcialebias charrua. The sequence goes on along the minus strand of JBBPBX010005271.1, from coordinate 27,493 downwards.
GGAGCTACCATTTGATAAAAAACACCCCTGAAAGTTCACCGTTGGTTGAGTCCAACCCAGGACCGAAGCACGTATTTTCCAAAACATCAGGTGATGGAGCAGCGCGGAGTCCAAACTGCTAATTAGCAATAAAAATGGACAGGAAGAGGCAGGTGGAGCTGAAAAAGTCAGGTTGAAGAAAAGAAAGGCGTTACAGGAGGAAGCTGCCAAATGTGCAAAGCTTACAGACATTTTGTCAAAGAGACAGACAGAAGAAGCAACAGGTAATGATAAAAATTAAAAACTAGCATAATAAATTAAGCTAATGTCACAACGTTGTACTATGTCACTAAACATGCATGAAAGTCAAGTGGGACCTAAACGGACATAGCTTAATTAAAAATAAAAGCAGAAATATATAAATTGACCAATAAATAAATAAACGTCAAAGGACAATTTAAATTAAAAGAGAACTCATACCCTGATGCATGCTCAATAATCCAGGTAGAAAAATCTAAAAAAGCTAAGTCTGGTCCTCTGGACATTTTTTGCTTTGTTTTGTTTTGTTTTTTGAATGTCCAGAGGACCAGACTTGGCTTTTTTAGAACTTTATCTCATGTTTTAAAATAATTGACCATCATGTTTTTTTCTTCCAGCTTAGTTCCAACAAATTATATATTTTAATTCATAATTTTACATTTTACTGTGCTTAAAATACCGGTAGGCCTATATATATGTAAAGGGGTTAATGGGGGGTCAGTTTAATACTGACCTCCTTTTTACCTTAATTTACTTATTCAGATTGGATAGTAAATTCACGGATTCTCTTCTTTTTCAGTTTACCCAATATTTCTGTGATCTTTATGATGGATAAATAAACAGAGCCATTAAGTGACAATGGACACGTTAACTTAGTTTGATATGTCAAAGAGACACTATCATTTATTTAAAATAAACCAACTAAATTAACACCATTACACTTGATTGACATGATTTCACTTTCTTTCAATTCAAATACGTCAGCACACTTGAATTCAACACAACAGACATAAATATTAGATGTTACACATATTTAGTCTGAGGGGCATTTCAGCTTAAAATATAGTTTCCAGCTTAGGTTGAGAGGGAAAAGAAATAGGAGGAAAGATTTAAGAAGAACATTATCCTGAGCATGAGACCAGAGTGACACTTCCCATCAGACTTCTGCTAAAATCCAGGTACGTTTTGTAAACAGCTCCTTTACCTTTTGACGACCGCCCGGTAAGAGGGAAGACACCAGCCTTCAGATGCACAGAGTCCTTTAGTCCCAGCACGTCCAAAACTGGTTTTAGTTTACGTTTCAACGTCTCCTGGCTTCCGCGTTGGTCATCAGAGAATATGTCAGCTTCAGGCCTCTGACTTCAAGATAAACTTATTCCAGGAGGGAATAAACAAAGTTTTGAGCTCGGCTTGTTCGAAGTAGACTCATAACAGCCTGTTATCAGTCCTTAGCTGAAGACGCCGGTCGTTAGCTCTTGACCACACGTGTCCAGCTCTTGGGAAAGTTCACATCTCTTTGGAAGTTCCCAGCAACTCTCTGGCGCGTTCTCGCACAGTTTAGAACTTAAAGAGCAGGCACAAAGAGAGGAGTTCACTTGTCTTATCAGAACCCAAGGTTACAGCAGCAGAGGGAAATTGTTTAGGAAAAGACAGAGCAGCTGGAGCCTTGTTCATGAAAAACAACGGATTAAACTGTCTTCTTATTTCTAAACAAAACAGTCGGGTCTCTGTGACCCGCAATTTCACCTTTAACATAGCAGTGAACATAGTTTAACTCTCACAGAATAACACAGCTTAAAAAGCACACATCATGAAAATGACAAAAGTTATTCTTTTGATCACATTAGAATAAAATCAAAGATAGAAATAGTCTCTTTTGGTGACTATATTTATCAGATTATAGCTAAATGAATGATTTTGTAGTAAATGTCTTGCTTTACTGAGAGGTCAGTAAAGGTCATCACTGGACAGTTCAAAAGTACACAGGTGTCTTAAAAGTGGACAAGGTCATGTCCACTACATCTCCCCCCTTTTGGAAGCCATCGCCAGTCCTTGGGGATGGGGTCCAACACGAAAGGAAACCTTGAACTGTCTTTGATCTTGAAGTAATCCAGCAAGTGGAGAAGAAAAAATCAAAAATTATAATCCCATAAAGTTTTTGGAAATTTCATACTGTTCGGAGGTAATCCTAATGCGAAAAGCTTTTAATCCTTCGGAAAACAAAGTCTGTTAACTCCTGGAAAACAAAGTCTGCGATCCTTTGGGAAACAAAGTCTTATAATCCACAGCGGTAATTCCATAGCAGTAATTCCACAACGATTAGTTTTGTTGATTGATCAGCACCAATTGTTTTCATAATCAGCATGTAGAGGGGATCCCTCGATTGACGCAGAGGAGGCGACCCTTGGATGGAGGTTGAAGACCAAGCGTTGGAGCTGCAGGTCCCACATCGAAGGTTGTTGGCTGGTTGGTTTCCAGTCAGTGCCACTCTGGTTCTATGTGTCATGCAATTATGTGGATTTTTAAGGTGGGCTTATGATTGGGATTTTACATTAAGCCTTACCTATATGCACCTGGTATGTAAGCTATCATGGTTTAGATCAGCTACACTTACCAATTAAGGGGTGGATCAATTCTGTAAATTTAGATATAGGGATTTGTACCTATAAAATTTTGGAGGGCTTCTGTAACGAAGGCCTCTAATTCCAAACTATTCCTCCATTCATTACTTAGTTTAGGTTAAACTAAAATAAAAATGAAATATAGTTTGATCTAAATGTCTGTTGTCTTTTAGACGAACGACGCAGGATTTGGTATTCCTAATAAATTTTGAAGTCTATGGCGAGACTCATCAAAATGAATAGGTAATCTAGAATAGAAACGATCGAATCGGTTCAATTTAGAAATTGTGAGACCAGCGTAGTTTATGGTACCTTGGGTAGCTTTAAACTACATTGACTCTTCAACGATTGAAACTTAACAAAACGAACTGCATGTTGGCATAGTTAAATCCATATCATTCATTAACCCATGTTAATACAAAACCTTTTTGGCTGGGAGTGTTCAGAACTAAAACAATATCTCAACTAATGACAACAGTAATGACTAAACAACAAGGAAACAAACGTTTCACTGCTTCGACACACTCTTGTCGTCAGATTCCAAAGTGCAACACACACAAAAACAGGTCTCAACTTTATGACCGAGGTCAAATTAAATCTCGTGGATTCAAACGGTTGTTAAGGTTAGTTTTTTGTTGTGGGTTTTAAGCTTAGCGTTTCTAAGTTCAAATTGGATAATGCGACTTATAGGGTGGGAAATATGGTAGTTTAAACCTGATTAGTTTATTTACTAACTTGTGTTTGGACGACCTTATTATCCCATGAAGTCGGTGAGTTTGTGAGATCTTTGTCTTTTGTGGAGTCATTGAACGCCTTGTAAGGTTTGATCTGATTTCGATGTACCCATTTAGCAATTGGCTCTTTACGGCCTTTGCTGATTTTGATTTCGTAGACGACTGAGGACACTTTATCTGTTATCAGATGAGGTCCAGTCCACCTGGGCATTAGTTTGCGGGCGAGAGTTCCGGTCCCGGACTCTCCTTTCCCGGTTGTTGGGGCGAACGTATAGTACCAGACTCTGTCTCCCACTTGGAGTTCATTGTGAGAGGCCTTCTGGTCGTAGTACGCCTTGCGTCCTTCAGCGGATTTTTCCAGGTTTTTCTGGGCGAAAGCAAAAGTGTTTCTGAGGTGTACATTCAAATCTTTCATGTACAGGTAGTCCCCGAATTACGAGCGCTCTGATCTGCGAGGTCCCAGACTTACGAGCTGCACATTTTTGGAAAAAACGAAAAAAATACCGAGTTTTCATGTGTTTTTTCACTTCAGTTAGCAAGTTAAGCATATAAACACACGTTTCCGATCATTTTTATGCACTCAAAAGTAGTTTTTAGATGAAAATAGAGTGTTTTTAGGTGCGCTGGCGAAATTTACGAGCGGACTTCCGGGTTGCGAATTTTTGGAAAAAACGAAAAAAATACTGAGTTTTCATGTGTTTTTCCACTACAGTTAGCAAGTTAAGCATATAAACACACGTTTCCGATCATTTTTATGCACTCAAAAGTAGTTTTTAGATGAAAATAGAGTGTTTTTAGGTGCGCTGGCGAAATTTACGAGCGGACTTCCGGGTTGCGAATTTTTGGAAAAAACGAAAAAAATACTGAGTTTTCATGTGTTTTTTCACTACAGTTAGCAAGTTAAGCATATAAACACACGTTTCCGATCATTTTTATGCACTCAAAAGTAGTTTATAGATGAAAATAGAGTGTTTTTAGGTGCGCTGGCGAAATTTACGAGCGGACTTCCGGGTTTACGAGAGCAATGGCGGCCGTTCCAAATTACGAGATTTCCGGTTTACGAGCGCCCCCTTGTGACGGATCTCGCTCGTAAATCGGGGAATACCTGTATTGTTGTGTAGTGTAGGCTGTCGCCATGGCGGCGTCGCCTGGTTGGTACAACAGGTGTAGAGGGAGAGTCATTTGTCGACCGGTCATCATCTCGAAGGGAGAGATGCCAGTTGATGTGTGTGGAGTGGCTCTTATGGCCATGAGGACCAGAGGGAGTTTCACGTCCCAGTCCTTGTGGTTTGCAGCCACGTATTTCTTCAAAATACTCACCACAGTTCTGTTTGCTCTCTACTTGGCCTGAAGCCTGTGGGTGGTAGCCGACATGAAAGTTGGCCTTGACGCCTAGCGTCTTCCACAGTTCTTTCATCACTTCACCTGTGAAGTGTGTACCTTGGTCTGAGTTCACCCTAAGGGGAAGTCCAAACCTTGAGAATATATGATTCATTAACAACATAGCAGTAGTTTGTGCTGTGTCGTTAGGAGCTGGTAGGCATTCTACCCATTTGGTGAATGCACAGGTTACCGTGAGAAAATATTTATTTCCTCTAGAGCTCTTAGTGAGTGGTCCAACCCAGTCGATCTGGAGGTCAGACCATGGGAATGCAATGCCTCTGCTTTGCAGTGGTGCTCTGTGAAGTGGTCTGGTTGGCTGAAACTGGCCACAGACCACGCACCCTTCAATGTAGTCCTTGACATCCTTTTTCATTCCAGGCCAATAGGCAATTTGTTTTAATGCCGTCAGCGTGGCTTTATCTCCTTTGTGTCCTGCGGACGGGAGATCATGGGCATGGACTAACATTACCCCCCTTTGGTCATGGGGAACCACGAACACAGGTGAGGACGTTGGTCCATGAGCGAAAGTTAAGATGCCCTTGATTAGTTTTAGCTGTTTGCGCAGCTGATAAAGGACCTTAAGGTCTGGATCGGAATCCAGGTCGTCTTTAGACGGACTATTTTTGTTCGGATCAGTCAGGTACAGTATCATGGAGTTGATAGCAGGATCCGACTTCTGTAGTTGGATGATGTCTGGGTCAGTCAGTGCAGGTCGTACAGAGACTGCGTTGTCAGCAGGTCTGGCTGCGGCCTGTGCACGTGTGACTGCCATAACTCTGACTGAAGGTTGTGTTGGCAGAGTCTCGATTAACCAGGAGGGGTCGAAGGACCATAGAGGACCTTCGTCGGCTCCTTCTTTGGCTAAGGAGTCTGCAATGTCATTGTAGTGCTTGTCATCGCCTGGGACTCTAGAATGCCCTGGAACTTTCTTCCAGTAGATCTGTAAGTCGTGTGATGTCACCAAGTGATCACACGCTATGAAAAGCTCTTTGTGTTTGACCACTTTTCTGTCGCTTGTTAGGAAACCGTTCTGTTTCCACACAGCAAGGTGACAAGCGAAACTCAAACGAGCATAGTTAGAGTCAGTGCAGATGACTAGGGTCTTGATGGAGCGTTCTACTACCATCTGGAGAGCTATTAGGATTCCTGCAATCTCAGCGTACTGAGAAGTCTGAGATCCTAATTTGTAGCTGAAAGTTATCTGCTCTTGGTCTTGGAGGAGGACCCCTCCAACACCTGCTCTGCAGATCTTGTCGCGGAGGAATGAAGATCCATCCACGTACAATGTTGTCATATCTTTGCAGATATTGTCATCAAAGAAGTGGTGATTCGGGTCTTCAGTTACTGGGGGTTTTACCTCAACCGGCGGCTGGGTGGCTGGTACATCTTGTGTACACTTCTGGCAGATTGCCAAGTCCGTCCCCAGATGAGACTTCTTGTTTTGACCATAACGTATGTCTAGGTTAAAACTTTGAAGCGCCATGAGCCACGTTGCAACACGTGAGTTTGTCACCACACCATCTCTGATGCGTTCACTGTTAAGAAAAGTCACTGGCTGGTGTGGAGGTGGTGGGGGTGTGAAGCCTTGAGACTGCTTTGCCACAACATCCACCCATCTTTCCCTTTCTTTAAAAAGGTTTTCTTTAGTTAAGGTCAGTTCCACCTTACTTTCAGTCACTTCTCTGCGTAAACAATCAACTTCAGTTTGTAGCGCTGTGCACTGTTCACTGAGTTTTTTATTTTCCTCGAATTGAGTGCTCTCTTTTAGTTGTTCTTTTAATCTATCATACTCAATTTTCAACCTTGTGCACAGGTTGTGGGTTTCTTCTCTTTTTTCCTTGTTCTCTTGTAATTCTCTAGACAGCGAATGTATTTCTTGCTGTAATTTTTCATTCTCCCTGATAGACTCGTCATATTTTTGTCCTCTGGAACGAATGTTTTCTTCATATGACTGTGCTGCGACTGTATTTCATTTTTTAAACGTTCAGTCTCTGTATTTGTCGTTTTCTGGTATGACACAAAATCTGAAGTGGTACCTTCGTGTTTAGTTTTCTCATCAGCCAGTCTCTCCTCAAGGTCCACACACCTCTCCACTTCATGGTCCAGTCTGGCCTTCAACAGAAGGGCCAATTTGGCTAGACGGTCGGCGTTGAGCTTTTTCCCATCTTTTTTGAGAATGCTTGTTGTTAGATTTTCTAACTCTGTGTTCAGAGTGGAGGTGTCCATTGCTGCTATCTCCTCACCGTACTTCACGAGGGGTTTAGTTAGCAGCTTTAAGGCATTATCAACACAATCTGTGTCCTCTGACTCAGTGTCTGAATCCTCCTGCGCTGGGATTTTCTCCTCACCATCAGCATCCTTCAAGGATGAGGATGGTACAACGTCATCTGATTGTGTATCCATATTTGTTTTGAGTCTGTAAAAATCAACAAGCTGGTACATGCAGGTGTTATTCGAAAAAGAAATTCGTTATCAAATTAACCTCACTGTTTTAAATGTACACAGAAAAACGTTAAAAATGCTATTTTTAACCAAAAGTGTACAGTGTACGCCAATGCTGTTTAAAATTTTGAATGTGGAAATGCTCTGCTCTCCATCAACTTTTCTTTTTTATTTAATTTGAAAATCAAATAAAAGATGCTTTTTGAGTGTTATTCTAAATCTCTTCAGTATTTAAAACGAGCATCAATTGTTCGTCTGTACCTCTGTTTTCAAAAATTCTTTATTTAAAATAAACAGGATTATTTGTTTGTGTACAGAACAATTTTAAAGCTGGTAAGTTTCACCATAAAAAATGCTGACTTTATGAGGTGTTGAGAGAAAACTCATCTATTAACGTCCAGCAGGGGGCAGCGTCGCGTATGTTATCACGAAGCGACTGAGTTTAAATCAGTACATGGAAAGAAAACAACCTATTAGGGTTAGTTTTCAGTAAGAACGTGATAATTGCTCGAACCGCTTTCTTGTCAGAGACAAGTTTATGTTGCTAGACAGTGTTGATGGCTTCAGATGAGTGTTTAAGTGTGTGTTCGTGTGTGAACGAGTGTGAACCAGCGAGTGTGACCTGTCACTCAAAGTGCGGCACCTGGAAGTGACGACAAAAATGGGCGGGCCAACGCAGCGTGCGTAGCGCGTCACCAGCTTCAGTGCTTGCGAGGCGGAGCTCGCTACAACATACGTGGCGTCAACAAATCAATCACAGCGTCAGTAGTTCATTCTACAAGCATACATGGCGAATGTAGATCCTTACCTTCGACCAATGTCGTGCCGGAAATGACGACAAAGTGGGCTGGTCGCAACGGCGTGCGACGTGATTGACAGCTCACAACAGCGAATCAGCGTTCGCCACAAGAGTGATTGACAGCACACAACAGCGAATCAGCGTTCGCTACAAGAGTGATTCACAGCACCAGCACTCGTATCATCCAATCACAGCTCATAAACAAACGTGTACTAGGACACGTAGCTCTTTAACGTTAGCTTAGCACAACAGAATACAACTTTATAGACTCTTAAAACAACTCAAACGCTACAATTTAACTTCCCAAAATGCTGAAACATGCGGCGCACATCTAGACAGGCCAACTTAGTCACGCTCAGTAACCCAGCACTGCAGCTGTTTGAACAAACACGGACTCACTCGGAGCGCGTTCAGGTCGGTTCCGTCCACCTTAAAGGAGCAGAATTCGGGTTTCAGAACCACTATCCGACAACGTTCTAACATATATGCTGCTTCGACCTTCTTTAAAATGTAAAATACCACAACAGCAATCTTGTAGATGTTAAATTAGCTTTCAGGCTTCTGACTCGGCGGTCAAACAAAGCTTTGTACAGGAGTCCGCGTGAACTGGACCGAACCAGAACCTCCACAGACTACGGCTGACAAAACTTCACCTGAATGCTTCCAACAGCGTCTAACAGAGTTGAAACAATAATAATCTCACAGCTTCAAATGATAAAAACATGCAGAATCTGCCTGCTTTGAACACTTCCAGCCAAAATCATTATCCTCAGAGTTTAAAACTTGGATCCTTTTATGCAAACATGACGTTACAGTTCATGACTGAGACCACAGATTTATCAATAAACTTTTAGAAGCCGATACGAGGCCACCAGATGTAAAGGGGTTAATGAGGAGGTCAATATTAATACTGACCTCCTTTTTACCTTAATTAATTTACTTATTCAGATTGAATAGTAAATTCACGGATTCTCTTCTTTTTCAGTTTATTCAATATTTCTGTGATCTTTATGATGGATAAATAAACAGAGCCATTAAGTGACAAAGACGTTAACTTAGTTTGATATGTCAAAGAGACACTATCATTTATTTAGAATAAATCAACTAAATTAACACCATTACACTTGATTGACATGATTTCACTTTCTTTCAATTTAAAACGTCAGCACACTTGAATTCAACACAACAGACATAAATATTGGATGTTAACATATTTAGTCTGTGGGCTCTTTTAGCTTAAAAATATAGTTTCCAGCTTAGGTTGAGAGGGAAAAGAAATAGGAGGAAAGATTTAAGAAGAAAATTATCCTGAGCATGAGACCAGAGTGACACTTTTCATCCGACTTCTGCTAAAATCCAGGTACGTTTTGTAAACAGCTCCTTTACCTTTTGACGACCGCCCGGTAAGAGGGAAGACACCAGCCTTCAGATGCACAGAGTCCTTTAGTCCCAGCACGTCCAAAACTGGTTTTAGTTTACGTTTCAACGTCTCCTGGCTTCCGCGTTGGTCATCAGAGAATATGTCAGCTTCAGGCCTCTGACTTCAAGATAAACTTATTCCAGGAGGGAATAAACAAAGTTTTTGAGCTCGGCTTGTTCGAAGTAGACTCATAACAGCCTGTTATCAGTCCTTAGCTGAAGACGCCGGTCGTTAGCTCTTGACCACACGTGTCCAGCTCTTGGGAAAGTTCACATCTCTTTGGAAGTTCCCAGCAACTCTCTGGCGCGTTCTCGCACAGTTTAGAACTTAAAGAGCAGGCACAAAGAGAGGAGTTCACTTGTCTTATCAGAACCCAAGGTTACAGCAGCAGAGGGAAATTGTTTAGGAAAAGACAGAGCAGCTGGAGCCTTGTTCATGAAAAACAACGGATTAAACTGTCTTCTTATTTCTAAACAAAACAGTCGGGTCTCTGTGACCCGCAATTTCACCTTTAACATAGCAGTGGACACAGTTTAACTCTCACAGAATAACACAGCTTAAAAAGCACACATCATGAAAATGACAAAAGTTATTCTTTTGATCACATTAGAATAAAATCAAAGATAGAAATAGTCTCTTTTGGTGACTATATTTATCAGATTATAGCTAAATGAATGATTTTGTAGTAAATGTCTTGCTTTACTGAGAGGTCAGTAAAGGTCATCACTGGACAGTTCAAAAGTACACAGGTGTCTTAAAAGTGGACAAGGTCATGTCCACTACACCTGTAATTTGTGAAAGTGAAACTGCATCATCACTGAAAAGAAGGAAAGTTTAGATACAAACCTAATCTGTGAAGCAGGACTTTTGGGTTGAAAACAGCATCTTGTGTTTTGTTGTGTTGCAGTTTGTTCTTTAAACGACACTGTTCCTCTTTATACTCTGCATCTGTTGTTTCCAGAAACTCCAACATTTCTTCCGTAGCCAGTTCCTCTCGTCGTTTAACCTGCTGTCTCCTCATCCCTGTTAGCTGAAGTTTCCTTAAAATAACAGATACAGAACCGGTACAGATGAGCCGAACTCAAGAAGATTAGATTACTGCAAATGTTACAGTAAATTAGCTCGTAGTCTAAAAGTGCAGCACATTTCCTATCTTCACAGTCCTTCACAGTCCTTCTTCTTCTTCTTCTTCTTTCTGTTTTTTTTTATGGCCGTTGGCAAACAACTTGTAGGTGCATTACCGCCACCTTCCAGATTGGAGTATGGACCAGATGTTTTATATTCTATCTAAAGTACCTGTTCCGTCTTAGAAAACTAAAAATACTGCTAAAAACTACATCCCCAGATGATCTCTGAAATAAATTCCTAATATCTCATTTACTTTTATTCTTACTTAAATCTCTAATTAACATCTAACTTTCCTGGGTATACTTATTACATTCCAAAAAATGTGCATTACTGTTTCTAATTTTCCGCAGTAATTACAACAACCTGTATCAAATTTCTTAAATATTTTAAGGGTACTATTTAATCTTGTATGTCCGAACCTTATTCTGGATATACTGTAATATCTTCTTTTTTAATTATATTACCTTTCCTGGATTCCCCAACTTTTTTTGGATATTATAATAAAACCTTGCATTACTTCTGTTATTCCACTGTTCTTGCCATTTTTTTGGGGGGTATATGCTTTTATAACATTCTTTATCTCATATTTACTTATTTTTATATTTAAATCAACAACAAAAAATTCCGCAGCGCTCTTAGCAAAACTATCAGCCAACTCATTTCCTACCACACCAGTGTGGGCAGGAATCCAAACCAGTTTAACATGAGAACCATGATTTTTAATCCTGAAAATTGAGTGAAGAATATCCAGTATGATACCTTGCCTTGATTCTGAATATACCTTGAATACTATTTAATGCACTACTTGAATCTGAACAAATCAAAACCTCTCTCTCTCTCTTATTTCCTCAACCCATTCTAAAGCTATTTGAATTGCCATTAATTCACCTGTATACACTGACAATTTATCTGTTGTTTTATTTCTCATAATATTTAAATCTGGAATTATAAACAATATACCTACTTTATCATTAAAGCTGCAGTATGTAGCTTTTTTTATGAACATATTTCTTCACTCTGTCCCTACCTCCTGACAGACTGATGTTAGCCAGGTAATCTCTGAAAAAAAATTAAAAAAAATATTGTCCCCTTGCTTCTCCAGGTGGTAAATAAGCATTTCTAAAAAGAAAAGGTGACCCACCATTTTCCAGCCAATAAAAACAGAGTTTGTAACCAGCCAATAAAAACAGAGCTTGAATTTGAATCAGCCAATAAAAACAGAGCTTGAATTTGAAATTCAACAGACCACAAGGGGGCAGAGCCACATATGGCTCTGAGGGGGAGGGATCAGAATGCTTTGCCTGTTGAAAATATTTCTAACTGCTGCAGTTCTACAGAAACTGCATACTGAACCTTTAATCATTTTTGAAGCATCTGTATATATCTGTATATATTCTGAATATTCACTTCTTATACTGTATAGCTTTCCACCTCCTTCTTTTGTATCTGTCTCCCTCTTTTCAGTAAATTTAAATCTTCAGCCTGTCTCATTCAGTTTGCACTACTTCTCATATTTGCACTAATGTTTGTATTACATTACTGCCTATAGTCATACTACTGTTTACATTCACTGTTTACATTTATTAATACTGTTTACATTTATTACTACTGCTTTACATTTATTACTACTGTTTACATTTACACTACTTTTATCTACACTACTGCAGATACATATACAGCATTCTCTGACTAGCCTTATCTAAGGATGCCAAATGTGCCTTATGTGCCTCACTGCATATGCCACTTTGCCTCTATACCAACATCAACTACCTCATACATATACTGTGTACATTAACTTATATGCTGCTGTGCCACTCTTTGCAAATGTCAATGCTAGAACCTTCAGTTTATTTTATAGATATACTTTTTATACTTTTTATACTACTATGCAAAAACTCAGGACAGTATTACACTTTTATTATTTCATTTTATGCTTATGTTCATTGGGTGTTTGGTGTTTTAGGGGTGTTTGGTGTTTCAGTGTTGGTGTAAATTTTCATACTTTTATACTATTATGAAAAAACTCAGGACAGTGTTACACTTTTTTACTATTTTATGCTTATGTTTATTAAATGTTTTAGTGTTTAGTGTTTAGATGGTTACTGTTGCACCGAGGGACTGAGAGAAACACAATTTCGGTCCTGTGTATGTCCTGTACATATTGCAGTTCTGACAATAAAGTTGACTTTGACTTGATATCCATATTTTCATCTTCTGATAACCCCCACTACTACTAGCCATCTTGATCCACTCACAATCCAGATTATACCAAAACCACAACGAAGTTCACTCCCCTCACCCACCTCTGCTGAGTCGTATGGCGTGTCTCCTCCTCGTGCTGGACACTGTCTGTGTCCTGTGTCTCTTCATAGACCTCCTTTACTCTTCCGGGTTTTAAGGCGGATGTGACGTTCCACAACTTCCCATAAGCTGGACATTTGTGTTTATTTTTCTCATGTGTGTGTCCACAAAATTTACAATTAATCTCATCCCGTTTGTCTCGTCTCAGACTCTTTTTCATGGAATGTATTTCCTCCACCACTCGCCCTTGTATGGTTTTGCTGTTCTCTTTTGACAGTTCAGTAGCTCTGCATAATTGCATACACTTGTCCAGAGTTAAGTTTTCTTCTCTTAACAGTCTTTCCCTCATTGCAGAGCTATTTGTCCCACAAACAATGCGGTCTCTTATCAGTGAATCCTTAATGTCGCCAAAATTGCAGGTGTTGGCCAGAACTCTTAAATCCATAACATAGTTATCAATATTCTCATCTTGTCCTTGGTCTCTGACAAAAAACTTGTAACGCTCAACAGTCTCATTCAGCTTAGGATTGCAATGGTTGTCAAACAGTGTCATCATTGAACTCACTGTTCTCCTTGCAGCTGTAGAACTGCTCATCAATGTTGTCAAAAGTTCTCCCCCCCTCTCTCCAAGAAGGTAGTTGAACAACTTCACTTTAGTTGTTTCCTCTGCGTCGGGCATAGTGAGGTCCACATACAGTGTAAACTCCTCTTTCCAACTTTTCCAGGTCTTTGCTAAGTTGGCTGAATCCAAACAAAGTGTAGGAGGTGAGACCTTCCATTGTGACTTCTATTGTTCTCGTCTGCTCCTCCTTCGTCTTCACACTCATAGATATCATATATAGAACACTAGATACCGCATGGCCCGCTCTCGCCTATTGGAGCTGACGAGATTTCAGGCAGCCATCTTGAAGGCGTCCACCGCTCCACTCAGCCTTATATATTTGGCTGGCACAATATGGTATTAGCGCATTTAATCAATCATAACACGCTGAATAGTAATGCTATTGTCACATATTTAAATTTTAGGCATACAGCTATTAAAACTGCATGTATAGGAACGTATAGTTTAGCATATTTAAATATTTTTTGGTGGAATACAATAGTGTACTGTACTTTAATATATGTTTAGCAAGACACAACCAAAGATGCAATTTATTCACACACACATATATATTCAGATAAGCATATATATATATATATATATATATATATATATATATATATATATATATATATATACATATATATA
>JBBPBX010005271.1:0-12895 GCA_038048925.1 Garcialebias charrua | reverse complement strand
ATATATACAAATATATATACACACACATACATATGTATATATATATATATATATATATATATGTGTGTGTGTGTGTGTATATTTGTATATATATACATATATACTGTATATTATATATATGTGTGTATATATATATACTGTATATACATATAAACATACACACACATATATGTGTATACTGTGTATGTATATATATGTGTGTGTATATATATTATATATAAATACTGTATATCTAATATATATATATATATATATATATATATATATATAGTTATATTTATATATACTGTAGTATGTATTTATATAGTTATATATATGCTTATCTGAATATATATGTATTATTACAGTATCTGAATATGTATACATAATGTGTGTGTGCATCTTTGGTTGTATCTTGCTAAACATATATTAAAGTATTGTATTCCACCAAAATTATTTAAATATGCTAAACTATACGTTCCTATACATGCAGTTTTAATAGCTGTATGCCTAAAATTTAAATATGTGACAATAGCATTACTATTCAGAGTGTTGTGATTGATTAAATGCGCTGATACTTTATTGTGCCAGCCAAATACATAGGCTGAGTGGAGCGGTGGACGCCTTCAAGATGGCCGCCTGAAATCCTGCGCCGGAGCAAGCTATGCGGTATCTAGTGTATATATATGATATCTATGTTCACACTGGCCAGCTGCTCCAACTCCAGGGCTAGGCTAACAAGTTAGCAACACCTTCAGCTCTTCATGGCTCGGCACAAACTGTTTAATGCCACAAACTTACTTTGGCTGACTTCATGACCGCTGCCACCATGTTACATTCTGTTCTGTCTTCACCCAACTATACAGAATGGACGGTTAAAGCAGTATTGTTGCTTACTATACACATTATTGTAGCAGAACTACATGACGAGAGCATTTCCCCCTTCTCAGCCTGTGTCACACCCAAATATATCCCCGTGGGAACATAGGCTGAACTAACAATCCACTTGTTACGGTGGAAAACATAGTTATATATGTGTATATATATATTATCTATGGTGGAAAAGGCCTTCAGCTCGTAGCTACGGAGCAGAACAACAAATACTGACCGTAAGAACTGAGCAACTTCCGGTGCAGGGAGAACATCACTTCCGTTAGCTGCTGCTCTTCAAAATAAGACCTTGAACTGATCGGCTCTTCAGCTCTACATACTTTAGTTGCTGTGTTCCCATGGCAACTTGTCAATATTTCACTGAATTTAGACCCATCTGATGTAGTTTAAGAAGGATTAGTATTCAATCAACACATATTCTAGAATAATAAAGTTCAGTTCTAACGTCGTATAGCTCGCCCTTTAGCTCCTATTGGAATCCTCCCTCGCGCGTCAGCGCCTACTGAAAACCTTTTAGTCCACGCCCACCTACCGGATGGGCCCACCCCTCGGTCTATAAAACCCCTTGACCGAGGTGAAACTATCTCTTCTTCATTCAGCCCGAATGAGAACCTTAAAAAAAAAATAAAAAAAAAATTTAACTCAGCCTCGGCTGAGACCTTAGTAAAATTGTCAAGATTTTGCCAATAATTATCCGAAGATTAAGGTTAACGATACCAGAAGTCCTCGTTCAGCTCCCTACCCGCCCTACCCCCGCTGCCTTCCTATGAGCTCTTCTCCGGAGCCAGACAGTCAGACGTGCCGACATGCTACAAGCTAATGTCGGGGGTTTGCTTCGGGGCGGGAAACTACTTGCTGAACGAGGCCATCGCTTCTCTGTTCTCGAGGGAACCGGAGAACGCGACGCTAGCCAGCCGCACCGGCCTCCCCCCCTAAGGGAGAACGAGTAGCGGTGGCTAAGTAGCGGTGGCTAACCACGTCGTCGGAAGCCTCATCAGCGGTGAGTGAGTGACGTCTTCATTTATTTCTTAAGCCACAACCAAGACGAAAACGGTCGTTGTGGCGATGTTTTTTCTGCATGAAAAGCTACAGAACGCACGCATTACCGTTAGCGCCCAAGGCAGCTAAGCAATGCTAACAGTAGCCCCGGCCTCATGTCTCTGGAGAGCATTGTGGCACGGATACCGTATTGAACGTCGCCGGGAAGCTTTTTTCAATCAACAATTACTACAAGAAGTGATGTATGATGTGTTTTTATTTGGTTAAACCACGACCAAGAAAGAAAACTGTTCCTTGTGGTGTTGTTTTTGGCGCGAAAGGCTACAGGAATGCACGCCTATGTAATCACAGGGCCTGCTACTTACGCTCAACATGCAGCCTTTTTTGCTAGCCGGCATGCAGGAAGCTGTCAGTGCCAACCCCCTCTCCGCCTAGGCCGAACGACCTAGCGGGCTCGAGGTTAGGCACCAGGTCGCAGCGAAGTCCAGACCTGGGGCCTCATGTACAAAGACTTGCGTGGATTTCTCACTGAAAAGTGACGTACGGACAAATCCAGAAAAGTGTCTACGCACAAAAAATTCCAGATTTATCAAACCGTGCGTACACCTGAATCCACGCACATTCCTTTTGTACATCACAACTGAGCGCACGTGAGACACCTCCCCTGACACGCCTACATTTACATATGTTAAACAGATGCAAATTACTACCTGCATGTGTGAAGGACATGTTTGTTTGATCCCTGCGCGATCAGAAATAATTTACAGATTCAGGAAAATAATGAATTTAATATAATATGAGTGAGGACAAACGTCCTAAGTAAGAATAGTAATAAACTGTGTTCATCATGCAAAGAACGAGTGATTGTGTGTCGGTATTTATGTGTGCGCGCAGCTGCTTTGGTGCGCAACCGGTTCATTCATTCATTCTGAGTGAAAATATTAACTTTGCGCACGAGTTTATTACCATAATTACTGTAAACACAGAGGAACTTAGATGTTTGGTAGAACATAGATCTGTGTTTATTTAATAGCTGATATGAAGAAACGAGTCTGTGCGTCTCAGTGGAGACTTTTCATGACATGATGTTGGACTCTCCATAAAGGCTGCGCGCTCCACAGCCTTGTGCGCATCTGTTTGTCTGTGAAGCATTTACTCTCCTACAAGTTATACATGGTGTACTCTCACGTGTCATTTTGGAGTAATCTACAATAAACGCAGGTAATGAAACACCTCCAGCTGCCGCACCGGCGAGGATGCGCGCGCGCTCCAAAGCGCGACCACTCAAACTTTAGAATCATAGATGAGACCATTCTATTGGACATGAATCAGCTTTGTGTGGACTGGACTGCACAGATCGACCTGCCAGCTCCCTCAGGAAACTGTGGAACAGTCTGATCTTTGCTTCTGCATGTGTACGCGTGATGCAGGCTCCTTGCGCCCCAGCAGTGCCAAACTGAAAAAGGATTATGTGTGAAGACGGCTGATAAGCCATATCCTAGATTCCGTTCCTGTTACATTTATTTTTTGCACAACTTTGCGCGTCCATGTGGATGTACTTGTTAATCGTGTGTTTGGTGGGAATATTAATCATTTTCACATCATGAACAGTTAATAGTAATAATATTAATAATAATAATAATAATAATAATAATAATAATAATGAATTCAATTTATAACGCACCTTTCATTACTGAAAATCTCAAAGTGCTATAAAGTGCAACAGAATTAAATGTCGATAGAACAAATAATAAAACAGTTAAAATCAACAACAGTATCAACTAAGATCAAAAGTAGAATCATGAGGAGGTAGAGTATGCTCGGTTGAAAAGAAAGGTCTTCAAGCCGCTCTTAATGTCAACCACAGATTGTGGGGCTTCAGTTTCACAGCGGCACCTGTAAGTGTCGCCAAAGGAAATATAACCACAGAAACGTGCGTACGCAAGCAGGGGAGCAGCCGTGGATTTGTACGTGGATGCGCAGATATTCCCGTTCATATCAGATTTGATACATACGTCACTTTGCGTGGAAAGTGACGTGCGCAATGTTTTTGTGCGTGCGCACGGTTGATACATGAGGCCCCTGGTCCATACCCGGTCTGGCCTCGCTCCCCGACCGTGACGGCACTCTGGAACGAGGCTGCTGCAGTGCCCGCAAAAATCAGGGCCCCAGCAGCCTCCTTTGTGGGAATCACGAGAGTGGAGGCTTCACGGAGAAATGATATTATTCTCTCATGTTTCGGGCTTGTCTGTGGGGCCGTATGACTCCACAGCCGCACTGGCACTCAGGCTTCCCTCCACAAACAGACTAGTTTTTGGCAGTCGGGTGTCCAAGAATAAAAACAGCTCAAACAAGGTAACAATAAATAAATGTTTCATGTTTGGTGTAACTGTTAAGGCGCAGTCGAAGCCGTGTAAAAACCACAGCCCGCCACCCCTCATAAAATCAAATGTCGCCAGCTCAGCTTCAACGCTGCCCAGCAGTCGACACGAAAAGGTGAATAAACATACAGACGCCACGTTTATTAATCCGCCTATGGCGCAGACGAAGCCGTGGAAAAACCACAGCCCGCTGCCTCTCATAAAATCAAACGTCGCCGGCTCAGCTTCCACGCTGCCCAAAAGACGACTCGAAGAGGTAAATAAACATCCAGGCGCCATGTTTTTTAAGCCTCGTGTGGCGCAGACAAAGCCGTGTAAAAACCACGGCTCGCTGCCTCTCATAAAATCAAATGCTGCTGGCCCAGCTTCCACGCGGTCCAGCGGAGGACACAAAAAGGTATTTAAACATCCAGATACCATGTTTATTAAGACTCGTGTCGCGCAGACGAAGCAGTGCGAAACCCACAGCTCGCCGCTTCACATTGGGTCACGTGACGCTAGCTCTGCTCTCGTGCAGGCTAGCAGAGCTCTGCTACCGTCTCATCACGTGTTTAACTGGCGTCCCACACACAGGAGTGACACCACCTCTCTGCAGCTTGCCAACAGCTCCAAACGAGGTAAAAAGAGACAAAACACTCAGATTGATCAAGCACTGCCGCCTAAAAGACGAGCAGTGCCCAGCGGGAGCGGCGCATCACCACAACGAGCGCTCCCCGTGTCAGCAAACGTGTCGACGTCAGACGCAGGGGCGGGCCACGTCTCTGACGCAATAAGCCGGCCCCTTTTTGGGCGGGGCCCCCGTGGGTTACCATGGTAACGGAGGGAGGCCCCAACGACTGGCTGCCGCGAGTGACGCGCACGAGGCAGCAAGACCTTGCGCTACCTCTGAGCAGAAGATACGAGCAGTGGCAGCAGAAATGCAGGTTAGACAAATGGCTGTCCAAACTCATAAGAAAGGGTTATGCACTTCAGTTGGCAGCAAAACCACCACCTTTCAAGGGGATTCTGGAAACAGTGTTGTCAGACCCACATCAAAACTCCCTGCTGTCAGAAATTCAAGAAATGCTGACAAAGGGAGTGATCTCTAAGGTGGCAGAGGGAGAACAGAACAAAGGGTTCTATTCTCGTTTTTTCTCGTCCCCAAGAAGAAGGAGGCTCGAGACCAGTCTTGGATTTGTCGGGTTTCAACAGACCCATTTTATGCTGGTGAAAATTCTCAGTCGTCCAGGACATGATAAAATCAAAAAAAAAGGTGTTCAATACAGAACAACTGGACTTTATCTGTAGCAAACAAGACGTTTCGCTTCTCGTCCGAGGAGCTTTATCATTTAGTGACTCAAGTGGAGTGGATCAATTAGATCCATTTTAGTGAGAGGGTTTCACATGCTCACAATAAAACAGCTGCTGAAGAATGTTCACAAGGGGGACTGGTTCACATCCCTCGATCTGAAGGATGCTTACTGGCACATCAGCATCATCCCTCAA
This sequence comes from Garcialebias charrua, assembly GCA_038048925.1. Taxonomy (NCBI): domain Eukaryota; kingdom Metazoa; phylum Chordata; class Actinopteri; order Cyprinodontiformes; family Rivulidae; genus Garcialebias; species Garcialebias charrua. The sequence goes on along the minus strand of JBBPBX010005271.1, from coordinate 7,160 downwards.
CACAGACTGGTATTCGGCTACTCGTTAGCGCCCAGAACTTTTTCAAAGTGTGTGGAAGCAGCGATACGCCCTCTTTGCTCAGCAGCAATGCATATTCTTTTTTATTTAAACGATCTGCTCATTTTAAGCAGATCGAGAGAGGAGGCAGCATCTCAGACCAGAGTGCTAGCAGAACACCTCCTGGACCTCGGTTTTGCCATAAACTGGACGAAAAGCTCCGTAACCCCAGCACAGTCCATCGTGTACCTGGGGATAGAACTGGATTCACGCTTGATGAGGGCTCGCCTGTCGGAGCAGAGGGCAGCCGATCTGACGGCTCAGTTGAAGCGCGTCCAACCCGGGAAGGTGGTGACGGCGGCAACAATTATGCGGTTGTTGGGCCTGATGGCGGCCGCCCATCTGGTGATAAATTTGGGTTTATTACACATGAGATCGACCCAACGTTGGTTTGCCAGCCTGCGTGTGGACCCGGTGCGCCAGAAGCGCAGGATGGTGTTGGTTCCTCCATCTGTAAGGTCAGACCTACGTCACTGGAAAAGCACCCGCATCATGAAGGCGGGTGTCTCCATGATCACACCTACTTCTCACATCCCAGTGTTCACGGATGCTTCTCTGATGGGATGGGGGGGAACGTGTCTGTCCCATTCGGTGGGGGGAAGGTGGCCAAGCCACATTCACCTTCACATAAACGTTCTGGAACTAATGACAGTCCAGAAGGTTTTACTGCATTTCTCCCATCTGGTTCAGCAGCAACATGTACTAGTGCACACCGACAACCAGGTGGCAGCCTCGTACATCAATCGTCAAGGGGGATCTCGCTCAGCTCAGTTGCTGCACGTTGCCAGACAACTGCTGCTGTGGGCTCAACAGAACCTGCTCTCTCTGAGAGCAGTGTACATCCCCGGGGTGCTGAACGTAGGAGCAGACATCATGTCAAGGGGGGGCCCACGTCAAGGGGACTGGTCCCTCCACTCAGACATAATAAATCAGATTTGGACCAGGTTCGGGCACGCAGAGGTAGACCTCTTCGCAGCCCGAGACAACAGGAAGTGTCCACTCTGGTGCTCACTGAACCCCAAAGACGACCCCCCTCTGGGGGTGGACGCTTTTGCGCTCAGTTGGTGGTCAGAGAAAAGCCTATACGCTTTCCCACCAGTTTCTCTCATCCCGAGAGTACTGGGGCGAGTCCGGGAAGAGAAACTGTCTCTCATCCTGGTGGCCCCAGAGCGCAGGTATGCACCCTGGTTCCCAGACCTGCAGCAGCTAGTAGTGGACAACCCTCTGCAGCTGCCATGGAGGGAGGATGCTCTCCTCCAAGCAGGAGGGGCGATCAGGCATTTCCCGGAAATAGGCCAACGCCTTTGGGCCTGGAAGCTGAGCGGCGCCGCCTAACAAGTTTAGGCCTCACCCCAGCCGTGGTCAGGACAATTCAGGACGCCCGCGCGTCGTCCACCACTACGCTTTATGCGTCTAAGTGGGCAGCTTTTCAGCAGTGGTGCAGGGATAGGGACATCGAGGCCACATCATGTGACATTGGCTGTGTCCTAGCGTTTCTCCAGCTGCTGTTGGAGAGAGAGCTAGCGTTTAGCACGATAAAAGTGTACGCGGCGGCTATAGCATCGTGTCATGAAGGTATCGGCGGAAGGACGTTATTCAATCAGATGCTGTTGAAACGTTTCCTTAGGGGCGTGAGGCGCCTTAGGCCCTTGAAGCGTGACATCACCCCTCAGTGGGATCTGTCATTGGTTCTAGGCGCTTTAACTAATGCTCCTTTTGAACCCTTAGGGGAAGTGTCAATGAAGTTTTTGTCCATAAAAACTGCTCTTCTGTTGGCACTCACGTCTGCAAAGAGGGTCAGTGACCTCTGTGCACTTTCTGTGGCTCCTTCTTGTTTACAAATTAAACCTGATGGCAGCTCAGCAACTTTGAGGCCTAACCCGGCTTTTATCCCAAAGTCAATCACCAGCAGTTTCAAGTCACGGACAATAACTTTGAGCGGGTTCCATCTCCCTCCCCATTCATCGGAGGAGGAGGTTAGGTCACATCTACTGTGCCCAGTTAGGGCTCTTAGATGTTATATGGCTCGCACAGAGGGGGTGCGCCTTTCTCAAAATCTGTTTGTCCATTACAGGGACAACTCAGCGGGTCGGGCTCTGTCCTCTCAGCGCCTCTCCCACTGGCTATGTGAAGCCATATCAGAGGCTTACAAAGCTGCAGGGAAGGAGCCTCCTGCATCCCTGCGAGCTCATTCGACGCGAGCGATTGCGTCGTCCACAGCTCTACATGGTGGGATGTCGGTCAGCGACATCTGTCAGGCCGCAGCTTGGGGCTCCCCCTGTTCTTTCACCCGTTTTTATTTACGGGATGTTTCTGCTTTTTCCATGACTCATTCAGTCCTGGGAGTCCTGGATAAGTAGTAGGAGTTCACCTCCTGATGTTCTAACTGCCTGCTGTACATAGTTCTTGTGGCAGTTCGATTCTTACCCCCTTTTTTGTGGGGGTCTTTTGCAGCCTGAGAGTGACCCTCTCACCGGCAATGTAAAAAAAAAAAAAACATCAACAAATAAAACATTTCGTTTTTCAATGTTGTGGCCCTCTGTTCTGCAGCAGGGCACGTCTGGAGGTGGTGTAAAGGCCTGCGGGCCTCCTCCAGCCCACCACCGGCCCTCCCTCATGCATTGAGGGAGGACAGGTTTATTGGGATTGGGTGAGCAGGTGCTCTGCGTTGGTTGGATCCAGCGTGGCATGGACTATTTCCTGCTTCGCCCTTTATTCCAATAGGAGCTAAAGGGCGAGCTATACGACGTTAGAACGTTGGTTACGTATCGTAACCCCAGATTCTACGAGTATAGCGGAGCCCTTTAGCTATCGGGCCACTCTGCATCCAAATTGGCTGAATGAATTAGCTATATTTGGAGATAGATCCACCTCGGTCGAGGGGTTTTACGGACCGAGGGGTGGGCCCATCCGGTAGGTGGGCGTGGACTAAAAGGTTTTCAGTGGGCGCTGACGCGCGAGGGAGGATTCCAATAGGAGCTAAAGGGCTCCGCTATACTCGTAGAATCTGGGGTTACGATACGTAACCAACGTTTCTGGACTATCTGCGTGCTGGAGATCAGGTGATGGGTGATCGTGGTTTCACAGTGAGGGACCTGCTGCAAGAGCTATGGTGTCAATTTAATCATTCCAGCATTCACACGCAAAGGATGCCAGCTTATTTCAAGTGAGAAGACATTAAATGTAAACATTTTTCTCAAACATGTACAGTACTGGTGTACTTGCTGTAAACGTAACACAACTCTTAACATGTTTTTTAAAGGATGCAATGTTAACTATATTACATTAGAAAAGTATTTGCTAAAATGATTCATTTATTATGTACAATAGTTGCAAGGTTAGTTTTTGTGTGCACTATATCAGTTAATTTTGGATTAAACTACTGTTTCTATCTAAATGTCACTTTTTTCATTATCAGGTTTTTAAAGACCTGTCTATTTCATTATTTGTTTTCGTTTACTGTATTTTATTAGTTCTCAAGGTGCTTGTGAATCAGTGAAGTCTTTGTCAAAAGAAATGTCAAGCTCCAGGTGCTCAGTTGGTGTCCAGATAAACATCAGCTCAAAAGTCCAAGACAACATCATTGTTAGCTGGACCTGGAGATGTGGATTTTTAATGCTTAGACTGGACTCTGTGTTTGCCTTAAGGTAAATAAGATTGTGTCCCACCTCTCTTAACATAACAGGACCAACCTTTTTAATGTGAAGATACTAATAAGCTTCAGAGCTTTTCAGATTGCTCATCGCTTCACCATCTGAAGCAACTGTCAACAAAGTAGCTAAGTATGCTAGTAGCTAAACATGCTAGTGTACGTTATTTTCGGACACTTCTTCAAGTCGTCCACCCACCCCTCAATAGCTGTAGGTAGCGGTAAAACTATTTCTCCACATTTGAGTTGTGATCGTTTGTGTTCCCACATATTTTATGACCTAAAACCTCTGACGAAAACCGGTTAGCGCGTTGCTAGCGTGTAAAAAAAGTGCCGGTTCTGACTTTCGGCGGAAGTCGTACACATAATTCGCGCAAGGCATCATGGGGGCTAGGAATAAGGTGGATATGGCTTATTTAAACGCTAGAATAACCTAACCTGCAGTGTTTTACTTGCCTCAAATTATCTGCCTCAGCAGCATACACACCCGTTTTAGCTCGTTGTTAGCTTAGCTTTTAGCAACAGCAGGTTTTGTTCATTCATGTGAACAGAGCTAAAACAGCTAGCAAATAAAGAAAACAGAACCGATTACCTTCAACTTCCAACTGAATGTCCAGTCGTCGTCCAGAGTTAGACCAGTCGACGTCTAATAAAAAGCAAGTTTTACAAGCGCTGAGTCCGAGACAACAGCTTCTTGTCCGACAGATGAAAAGCAGAGCCATATAAAGTGAGAGTTGCGACACTTCCATAGCGTTCCGTTGTAAGGAAATAGCTACATTTGAACGAAGCGCGCGAAGCAAGAGGCGTTCTTCTTCTTCTTCTATCCACAGTATTCTTGGGGGTGTCACTGTAGAAGCGAATGTGCATTGTACTTCCTGTCCGACACCGGAAGTGCCTTTATTCCATAGGCGAGTATGGATCGCGGGTGTTTTTGAAAGTTATTTTCATTCATTTTATCGGAGCAAACACAGCTTTTTGTGGTGCACCTGAAAATGTCACCACAATATTTGGTTTTCTTATGAATGTAAAGTATTTCCATGTGCAGGGGATCCTATTTTCAAATATATGTTATATTTTGTTTGCGGTTCGGCAATTTAATATGCCTGCATTTTTATAGTGTTTTTCTGAGGAGCGGTGATGACGAAGCGGAACCTTTGTTTTGGCGGGGTGCGTTGCTTCCAGGTTGGTTTTGGGGACGGACTTCACATGCTTTCTGGAGCTAAACGGCAAAACAATGGTCGTCATCTTTGACTCCTAATTTTATTATTCTTCAGGTCAGTACATGGTGAAAACACATCACAACTACGATGTAAGATGTTTACCTCTTATGTGAACAGCACATATCACTGTAGGGCGGTTTCTGTGCAGTAGTTGCAAGTAAATAGTCACGTTAAATCTGGCAGGATGCCAGCTCGCGCTGGGAAGGTCTCGCGGGAAAGTGAATAGAAGGATTTGATATCTTACTAACTCCGGGTTGAGGATCACTTTGTTTTGTTTGAATGATATTCAGACCAAGTGTGGGAACTGAGGTTAAAGGTGGAACAAGGTTAGATTCTGCATTTGTTTTGTAAGTCTTGTCATTTTATTTTGATCGGTGTTCAGTTAAAGTCAGTGTACATTTTAAATGCTTATCAGTAAATCATTGATACCATACAGGTACACTGTAAAATATTGGTTTGTTAAGTAAATATAGAGCTAGATGCAGTATTTGACATATTGTCTTCATCTAAGTGAAGGGTGAAAATGTGAAAAGGTTAATTACTGTAACACTGGTAAAAGAAGGAAACCGGGTTTGTAAATCATTAATACCATACAGGTACACTGTAAAATATTGGTTTGTTAACAAATCCTATAAATAAACATGCTTTCTGGAGCTAAACGGCAAAACAATGGTCGTCATCTTTGACTCCTAATTTTATTATTCTTCAGATGGTGTGTCATCACTGTTGCAGCAGTCCTGACACTTGGGACCTGTAACAGATTGTGGGGGCTCGTCCGGGATCAGCACGCCACACATCCATGGGCTACAGCTGATCCAATGATACCGACCACCAGGACCTCTCGTGCTACACGTTCTCAGTGCCAGGAGTGACCCAGTGTGCAGAGGTGAGGCCGGTAACCAGTGAAAAGGGTGTACCCGCCTACAGAGTGCAGCACTGTGGACTCAAGCGGCCGAGATCAGCAAGATGTCTTCCGGTGAGAGAAAACAACTTCTTTGGAGCATCAAGAAGAAGTTACACCAGCTAACAGGTAGTGAAGCCCACCTCATCGCAACTTCTCTTGGAGACGTTGAAGGACTGGACTCTAGTAAGTTGATTCAAGACGATGAAGAAAGTTGTGTTGAATATTTGACTACCTACCTGTCATGTTCAACAATCCTGGGTCGGGAGGACCAGGGTTTGCCATTATTAAAAGGACTAGAATGTATCATAGATGAGACTATGGTGAATCGTGGACAAACTACAGTGTCTTTTGAAGCTGAAGCAAGTACAAGTGAGCAGGCCATTCCCCGTGTTCAGCCACAAGGCGGCGATGGCGGCGCAGACCCACAGGGACTGAGTCCAACACCACCTCACACCAGCCAATCTCGCAACCAGCAGGTAACCTGGGCATCAGTTCCACCAGCTACAGGGGACCCACTTGTCCCGACCCTCCAACCCCATCAACCTCTGTGCCCACCCCAGTGGTCTGTCCCTCATTCAGAGAACGTTCCAAGTTACACTGGTGAGAGTATGATAGCCATGAAAGATTTACCACTGCTGTCCCGTAGAGAATTCAAAGTGCATGGTGGGATGATTAGTGACACGACATCAGAAATTGGGTACAACAATATCTGTAAACAGATAGATGAGGGTCTCAGGGAGAATCACACTCCAAATGAGGTGATTAGAGGAGTGCTACGTCTTATTAAACCAGGTAACTTCAGAGATATGTTAACAATAAAAGACGATCTCACAGTTTCTGAGCTTAAAAGTTTCCTGCAGTCTCATTTAGGTGAGAAAAGCAGCACAGAGCTCTTTCAAGATTTAATGTGTGCTAAGCAGTTTGAAAATGAGACGCCTCAGCAGTTTTTATATAGAATGATTGGACTGAAACAAAAGATCCGGTTCTCACTCAGACAACCAGACTCAGTCGTTAAGTACGATATATCCACAATTCAGTGTGTCTTTCTCAACACTATTTGCCAGGGCATAGGGGAGAAGTACGACAGTGTTCGCAGAGACCTCAAGACCCTCCTGGGTGACCCCACTGTCAGTGATGAGGCACTGCTTCGCCAAGTAATAAAGACCACGGCGGAGGAAAGCGAGCGGAAGCGTCGACTTGGCCGTAGTACTACCATCAAAGTGAGTCATGCACACACAACAAACAGTGAGTTGAAAGAGCAAACAATGGACGACGTGAAAGTAAATCAGATTAATAATGACTTCACACTTCAAAGACTCAGCGCCCAGGT
>JBBPBX010005270.1:10332-72755 GCA_038048925.1 Garcialebias charrua | reverse complement strand
GTCACGGGACTTTCGAGTACTTCCGCATGCGGTCCTGTGATGTAGGGACTTGAATTTCAGTTTGCGGGTGCTATTAGAACGCAGTTTCATTGTGTTCAAGATCGCCTATTTTGAATGGGCCTACCTCCTGGGTTTGGATGTGGGCTGCCCCACGTAGGGGGCAGGTACATGTCTTGGACCTAGGGGGTATAGAGTGTGCATCGGGATTATGAATGGAACGTGTCGTTATTGTATGTCTTTCTGTGAGTGAGGGTGAGGATGAGGGTGGGTCTGAGTGAGTGTGTCTGTGTATGAATGTTTAAGTGTCAGGTTGGGACTTGGACTGCCCCCTCTCTGATACTTCTGAGGCTACTAGTGTCGCGCTCCTGCCACGTGGCCCCCTGGTGGGTGTTCCTTTGCCTGCGGGCGTGCTTGGGGCCCTCACTATCTGGGGTTGGGCGCTTGGGCGTTTGTCGGCTCGGCCTGGTGGCTGCCTGGTGGGGCTCGTGCCCTCTGGTCCTTTCGGGTCTGGGCCTGAGGGATGGGCGTCCCCGGTGCCCGGGCCTCGGTGACCGGCCCTGGGGCTACGTCAGTGCAGCGGGCTCCGGCGGGGGCCTATGAATTTGTCGCGTTTGACCCCGGGGGGTCATTGTATGTGGTCGCTGGTGGGATTCGTCCGGTTCTTCCCCTTGGTCGGATCTGGGGAGTGGGCGAGTGGCTCGTCCTGTTCGGGTGGCCCTGGGGACTCTGGGCTCGGGGTCCTTCCTGGAGTCTTGGGCTTTGATCGCCCCTTCGTCTGCCTCGGGCTTTGGGGGGACGGATCTCTGATGCTTCACAGTCGCTACTAAATGTTCTATTGGAGGAACCTTATTCACTTATGCATGCTCACAACCACACACAAATGGATGCAGGGATGTATATGTAGATATATGCAGATATGTAGATGGGTATATGAATGAATATAAATGTATATGTATGTATACTGTATATATATTTGTAGGTATGGGTATGTATATTTATAGAAATCTACTGCAAGGTCATGAAGATTATTAGTCTTTATGCATGTATGTTTCGTTGCTGTGTTCTGTCATGTGCTTTGCAGGATTGCGGACGGAGGTTAGGTGTGTTTGCCTTGTGCACTTTTTGTGGATAATTGTTGTTTTGTTATCTTACTTTCTCTTTTCTTTCTCTCTATTAAAAAAATACATATTGGAGTGAGAGGATGGCTATAAGGTGAGAAGGGAGGCCATCTATAAATGGAAAAAAAAAACAATAAAATAACTCATCCATCCATCCATTTTCTTCCGCTTATCCGGGGTCGGGTCGCGGGGGTAGCAGCCTAAGTAGGGAGGCCCAGACTTCCCTCTCCCCAGCCACTTGGAGCAGCTCCTCTGGGGGAATCCCAAGGCGTTCCCAGGCCAGCCGAGAAACATAGTCCCTCCAGCGTATCCTGGGTCTTCCTCTGGGTCTCCTCCCGGTGGGACATGCCCGGAACACCTCACCAGGGAGGCGTCCAGGAGGCATCCTAACCAGATGCCCGAGCCACCTCAACTGGCTCCTCTCGATGTGGAGAAGCAGCGGCTCTACTCCGAGTCCCTCCCGGATGACTGAGCTTCTCACCCTATCTCTAAGGGAGAGTCCAGCCACCCTGCGGAGAAAACTCATTTCAGCCGCTTGTATCCGAGATCTTGTTCTTTCGGTCATAACCCAAAGCTCATGACCATAGATGAGGGTGGGAACGTAGATCGATCGGTAAATTGAGAGCTTTGCCTTTTGACTCAGCTCTCTCTTCACCACGACAGACCGGTACAGCGCCCGCTTCACTGCGGACGCTGCACCTATCCGCCTATCGATCTCACGCTCCAGTTTTCCCTCATTCGTGAACAAGATCCCGAGATACTTAAACTCCTCCACTTGGGGCAGGACCTCCTCCCCGACCCGGAGAGGGCACGCTACCCTTTTCCGGCTCAAGACCATGGCCTCGGATTTGGAGGAACTGATCCTCATCCCGGCCGCATCGCATTCAGCTGCAAACCGCTCCAGTGAAAGCTGTAGATCACAAGCTGATGAAGCCAATAGGACCACATCATCTGCAAAAAACAGAGAAGCGATTCTAAGGCCACCAAAACGGATCCTCTCAACACCTTGGCTGCGCCTAGAAATTCTGTCCATAAAAGTTATAAACAGAATCGGTGACAAAGGGCAACCTTGGCGGAGTCCAACTCTCACCGGAAACGAGCCTGACTTACTGCCGGCAATGCGGACCAAGCTCTGACACCGGTCGTACAGGGACCTAACAGCCCATATCAATGGGCCTGGTACCCCATACTCCCGGAGTACCCGCCACAGAACCCCCCGAGGGACGCGGTCGAATGCCTTTTCCAAGTCTACAAAGCACATGTAAACTGGTTGGGCAAACTCCCACGCACCCTCCAGGACCCTGTTGAGGGTGTAGAGCTGGTCTAGTGTTCCACGACCAGGACGAAAACCACACTGCTCCTCCTGAATCCGAGGTTCGACTATCCGACGGACCCTCCTCTCCAGAACCCCTGAATAGACCTTACCAGGGAGGCTTAAGAGTGTGATCCCTCTATAGTTGGAACACACCCTACGGTCCCCCTTTTTGAATAGGGGAACCACCACCCCAGTCTGCCAATCCAAGGGAACTGCCCCCGATGTCCACGCGATATTGCAGAGTCGCGTAAGCCAACACAACCCCACAACATCCAGAGCCCTAAGGAACTCAGGACGAATCTCATCCACCCCCGGAGCCTTGCCACCGCGGAGCTTTTTAACCACCTCGGCGACCTCCGCACCAGAGATTGGAGAGCCCGATCCAAAGTCCCCAGGCTCCGCTTCCTCAGTGGAAGACGTGCCAGTAGGATTGAGGAGGTCTTCGAAGTATTCCGCCCACCGACTCACAACATCCCGAGTTGAGGTCAACAGCACGCCATCCCCACCATAAATGGTGTTGGTCGCGTACCGCTTTCCCCCCCTGAGACGCCGGATGGTGGACCAGAATCGCCTCGAAGCCGTACGGAAGTCATTCTCCATGGCCTCTCCGAACTCCTCCCACGCCCGAGTTTTTGCCTCAGCAACCACCCGAGCCGCATGCCGCTTGGACTGCCGGTACCTATCTGCTGCTTCCGGGGTCCCACAGGCCAAAAAGGCCCAATAGGACTCCTTCTTCAGCTTGACAGCATCCCTCACCGCCGGTGTCCACCACCGGGTTCGAGGGTTGCCACCACGACAGGCACCAACAACCTTGCGGCCACAACTCCGATAAGCTGCCTCGACAATAGAGGCGCGAAACATGGCCCACTCGGGCTCAATGTCCCCCGCCTCCCTCGGAACGTGTTCAAAGCTCTCCCGGAGGTGGGAGTTAAAGCTCCGTCTTACGGGAGACTCTGCCAGACGTTCCCAGCAGACCCTCACAATACGTTTGGGTCTGCCAGGTCTGACCGGCATCCTCCCCCACCATCGGAGCCAACTCACCACCAGGTAGTGGTCAGTTGACAGCTCCGCCCCTCTCTTCACCCGAGTGTCCAGGACATGCGGCCGCAGATCAGATGAGACGACAACAAAGTCGATCATTGAACTACGACCTAGGGTGTCCTGGTGCCAAGAGCACATATGGACACCCTTATGCCTGAACATGGTGTTCGTTATGGACAATCCATGACGAGCACAGAAGTCCAACAACAGAACACCACTCGGGTTCAGATCAGGGGGGCCGTTCCTCCCAACCACACCCCTCCAGGTCTCACTGTCATTGCCCACGTGAGCATTGAAGTCGTTGATAAGGGATTAAGAAGGGGAAATTAATACATTTGTGTCACATATAAAACAGTCCTGCATTGCGTTGCATCGCTTTGAATGAGAACATGCGGCTGCTCGCTGGCTGCGCGCTGGGACAGGTGGGGCGTGGGTTAGGGGCCAAAAACTCTGCCCCTTCTGTTCTCTGATTGGTCCGGTCAAAAATTGGCTGGAGAAATCGTTGTCTATGGGAGAAATCCCAGACTGTGCAGTGAAGGGAAATGAGAATTTAGCGGAGCTGTGCAGGAAGGCGAGGGCCAGGCTAGCACGGATCAAACCTTCACACTGACTCGGAAGCTTCGTCATGGCCGAAACTGCAGCCAAAGTTTTCCTCAATTCCTCAAGTAAGGGTCTTATGACTGAGTTAATGTGGTGAGATTACACTTTGACTCTTCTAATTAACATTCATAGGCATTAAAAATAAATAATACATGTGTGTGATTGAAGAAAAAATGCTAAACCCACAGAGTGCATAAAAAATAGGTAATTTGTGTGTGAGTGGATAGATATGAATGTGATGTAAATCACTGCAGATGGGATTAATTACCTGAATGCACTTATCAAATGTGTGGGCAACTTCATTTAAACCCTGGGCTTTGAACAAATAATAAATTACATTATAATCTTTATATTTACACAAAAGGCGTTTATCTGAGAATTTTTGGTTGCTGACAATTTCCAAACATAACAAAAGACCTAAAAATACCCTAAAGTCTTTTTTGAACTTGAACAAAGTATATGATGAGTCATTTAATGCATTTTCTGCATGCTGCAAAGACATGCAAAACTTAAGTATTAAAAGTAAAGTTTTAACAAATTTTAGTTAACTTTATCAAATGTATACAACATTATAAACCTGCCAACTTTGTGCATGGAATCATTATGCACAAATAAAACTTTTTATTTCAACAGTAACTTCTGGTGTTTTTTGCAGAAAAATTCATGATATGTGAAAAGCAAATTTGAATATGTGTTATTATTTGTGATCCCATTAAAGGCTAATACAATTTTTACTCCCCAGAAGATAACAATAGAGCCTAGAAAGGTTCAGGTGCAGAAATAATAATAGAAACAGAGTCTGAGGCAGGGGACATTAGTTCCCTCTGGTGAATAAATCATGTGTATAAACTTACAGTAAATTTAGCATTGCTGTGTTGCAGGTGTTGTTTTGAGATGTGCAACTATAAATGAAAAACAAGTTTAAAAATCTCAGATATAAAACAAGGATTTAGAAACAAATGCAACATCCAGTTATAAAATTAAGAAATGTGCTTGTTAATAGAATTTTAAAGGTTTTATTTTGCTCAAGTTACTCTTGTCTACTTTTCTGTTGTTGAGGGAGAATTCATTAACAGTTCCTTTTCATGTTACTGAATTTTAGGGGGGAAATTTATCCAGATTTTCAGCTGTTAAATGAAAACAGTTGCTTGTTTTCCATCAACAAAAAAAAAGGCTGTTAACAAATATGGGATACGATTTCTTAGACTGGGGGAAATTTAATTCCTTGACCTTCATTTTTTAAATATAAACGGTATTTGTACAGTTCACTAGAAACTGTTACTATACAATATAAAAAACAAGAGCTTTGATTTTGCATTTGTAAAATGAACTAACTTTTTAATAATAATATTAATAATAACAATAATAATAATAATGGCTACTTGTTTAATGGAGATTAGTCTGATTAGTCTGTTCTGATTGGTCAGGTTCAGGAGCCTGATCCACAAGCCCTGCCAACCAGGTTGCATCAGCATTGTTAAAATTCTAAATTTCAAAGAATGTATTTAGTAGATTAATTTATTTTTAAAAAATACTTTAAATTAAAACCTCTCAAATTAACTTCAAATAACTTCCAGATTAAACATAAACATGTCTGTCTTGTAAATGAGTCCTCGAGGCTCAATTAGACTAAACTGTATAAATAAAGGTTGAATTAAATTGAATAAATAAGCACAAAATTTGTTTTTTTCATTGTTGCTTGGTTAAATGTTGCTGCAAATCTGGTGAATTATTGAGTTCATTCATCCTTTTTCTTTCACTGCTTTTTCAAGCAAGGAGAGGTCTTTGGATGAGAGGCAGGGTAAACCCACAAAAACAAAAAAACACTCTACAGTATATCCAGAGGATATACGTGGGACTTCTCAATATATATATTGAGCATGTATCAGGGTACTCTACAGTATAATACAGTTGCCTTATCAGTCAGTCACTCGGTGCAACACTATTGCTATGCTTAACGGCAGGGGGCATCAGCATCACCCCAGAGACTCCGCCCTCTGGGTACTTAAGATGCGGACGCCCATCCGACTTTCTCTTTTTGCCCTTCACCTCGCTTAAACCTGAACTTCTCTTCTCTTCGTGGGACTTCTCTGTTGTTCATCGCTCGACCAGAGGTGAGCTCGCTCCCTACGCTGAGCGTACAGAGAAATTTCCTGCATACTGCTGGGCTGGCGAAAGCTAGTCCGGCACATTTTTCCTTAACCCCAAAGTTTTTCTTCTCTTCTCTCCGCACTGCTTCGCTCAACGGCGCTAACTGCGTCACATCGCTACCCTGCTAAGTCGTAACAGGCTAGCCAGCAAAAGCGACGCGATGGAGGAGACGTCTCGGAAAAGAATTTTGGAAAGACTTGCTTGTTTTTTCTCGGACATGGCTCCAGAGAAAGGAAAGCAAAAGCCAAGATTTACGAAAAAGGCTAGCAGGACGTCGAGCCCAACCTCGCGCGCCTGCCCCACCGGCTGCGGTTTTTCCCTTTTGGCGACAGACACCCACAAGTCCTGTCCTGTCTGCCTGGGGATGCACGCGAAAATGGCGCTGGACGCGCCTGACTCCTGCCCACACTGCAGCCAGATACTGGAGGCGGTGAGGAGGCACCGGGTGGACTTCGTGGCCAGAGCCATGGGCGCAGCTGCGGCGCCAACAGACCCGGACCTCACTGAGACTCTCACTCCCACGCCGGAGCTCGAGAGCATGGTTTTGGAGGACAGTACTCGAGTCAAATGGGGCGACAGCCCAGATGTGGCGGCTCCCATCGGGGACTCGACAGCCAAATTTGACACTCAAGGCATGATGAACGCGGATGAGATCTCGCTAACAGCCTCAGGTGAATTTTCTGGTGACAAAGCTGACAACAAGTACGACGGGGAGGAGGGGGACCTCTCTCACATCCCGGCGCCTGTGCTCCCGGAGACTGACACTTCGATCCCCGCTCTGTTTGACTTGTGCCGCAGAGCAGCGGACGCGCTGCAGATCCCTTGGCCAGAACCCCCACCCCGTCAACAAGTCATGAGGTTGGCAGGAAATTATTTTTATGCAAAGCAGCAATCTACAACGAGGCACAGGATGCCCATCTTCCCGGATTTCCTCACAGAGCTGACTCGCACCTGGCCTGAGCCCAGGGCTCCTATGCTGCTCCCGCTCTCACAGTTCCTCGACGTAGCTGGAATGGAAGCAGCAGGAATAGCCAACGTGCCACAAATGGAGGACATGCTTGCATCTCATTTAGCCCCCAGATCTTCTGGAACAAAGCCGACTTTGCCCAGTAAAGCCTGTCGAGCCTCAGCTACTCAGCTCGAGAAATGCTACAGGGCTCGGGACCTCGCGATGAACGCGTCCGCGATGATGCAGGCGTACCTGGCTGAAAAAGTACAGGAGCTCCAGGTGACGACAGACAAGCGGGCTGCCACCGAAGTGCTGGAGGAAGCCTGCAGGGCAACAGACTTTGTGCTCCGCATGATGGGGACAGTAGCCATCGCACAGGGCCGATGCATGGCTGAGGTGGTCATCGCCCAACATCATCTGTGGATGACCCTAACAGACCTCCCGGAAGGACAACAGATTCATTTTCTGCACCACTCGATAGAACCGACGGGACTGTTTAGAAAAGCTCTGAATCGGATCGGAGCTTTTGCCCCCCCCCTGGAGACAGCTGGGAACAGACCCGTGCAGCCTCGGCACCGCTCAACCACACGTAATCCGCCGCAAAAGAGACCGGCGTACGAGGGGGAGCACCAGCAAAGACCCCCACCGGGTCCACCACAAGCTAGTCATTCCTGGGTAGGAACAGGTTCGTACCCCGCCAGGCGGTCCAACAGAGGACCTCCTTGGCAAATCGGGACACAAGACAGAAGCGTGCCTGATGAAACGGGCCCTCTGCTTAGCTTTACAGGCTCGCCCGCCCACGTGGTATGGGAGCCGAACCTTACATGTCCAGACTTTATTTGTAAAAAGGTACAAAAAGCTGGTGACTTTGATATATGCACAAAACATGACTGTTCTGCTGTGAGTGACATAAAGTCAGAAAAGTTGTTGCACAAAACACAAATAAAAACTCAAAGAACAGTTTCGCCCTGTTTCTTGACTCAAAAAAAATAAACACAGCAACATCAACAACACGGCTCTCCTCTGTTACTGATCGCTATAAAGGGCGGGTGCTGTCACCCCCCTTCCCTCGCGGCTCATGGGGTACTAGCTCAGACAATAAACCCTAGCAGGTGGCCTCAGGGCTGTCTGCAACAGACAGACCCAGAGGCGTCTGCAAACAGGTACACTGGCTCTCACGGGGCCAGGTGAGGGGGGTCACATCTTCCAACCCCCACCCCGTCGGAACCCACAGGGCTGACAATACACAAATTCAACAAGCCTGCGACACGTCCGCACACCCGGAGGGCGCACCGACAGAACCTGGTAACCATGGCAACGTGCCGTTACGGCCACCAGGCGCTTTTCAGCGGATTTCAGCAATGAGTGACGGGGGGGCCACAACAGAGGCCCACAGGGCCGGGCCAGACTCACATGCTGAGGTGAGGTGGTCTGGGAAGCTCAGTCCTCACCTCCTTCTACAGATGTGCAGTGGAGAGCATCCTGTGCTCCAGCATCAACGTGTGTCATGGAGGCTACACAGCTGTAGAAAGAAAAGCTTTGCAGAGAGTGGTGAAGGCTGCAAAGAAGTCTGTTGGATTCAGTCTCCCCACCATCACAGACATCTATGTACACCTCCAGATGCAGGAAGAGGGCCACCTGTATCATGAAGGACCCCACTCACGCAGCACACACACACTTTGCTCTGCTCCCCTCAGGCAGGAACTTGTGGAGCATTAAGTGTAGAACCACTAGACTGAGGAACAGCTTCTACCATGAAGCTGTTAGACTCATGAATCCCTAACCAGAAACATTCCTGTAATGCCTCTTTGATTGGTGATATGTCACTTTATCTGTGCTGCTGATTATCCATGCTGCTGATTTCTTGCCTTTAAGCTGATATATTCATACTCATCTGCTCACAACAAACTCATGTTCAGGCTGCTGTTTAATACACTGTATATTACATTATTATTGTTTATCATATATCTTAGATCCTTGTATACTGTTTCTACTTTTTATACTTTATATTTTGCTATTTTGGGGTGAAACTGGGACCTTGAGTACACAATTTTGTTCCACCTCATGTACCACATGTGATGCGAATGACAATAAAGAACCTTGAGCATAAACGAGCATGTGCTTTTCATGGTGACAGGCAACAATCATTTGAAAATAAATCATCCTAACTAGCCTTTTAGTACAGTAGACTAAAACAAGTATTTAACAACTCATAGTACAGTATTACTGTAGTAGTAACCCCCTGTTACAGTTCAATCCATTCTTCGTCTTTTATTTACATTTTCACTGCTTCTAATTTTCTCGCAATCAGTTTACAAATGCAACACTTTTAAGAATCACCAAGGAGGTTCTGTCCTTGACACCGTGAACTCCACTCCATGTCGCTAAAAGTTCAAGGTTTAAACACAAAACGCCTTTATCTTTAGACACACGCCCTGCTGCTTATACATGTCAGCGCCCGACAGGAAGGATATTTTTGACGTTAGTGAGAGTTTATTTGTGGCGCGGTAAACTCTATTGTCAGATGTGGAATCTGGGATGAACAGGTGATTTACATTTGTGCATCAAGACACTTGTGTCGTCTCGAGGGTGCGGATGTATTTTTAACCTCTTTCTGTAAAAGGTCTTGTACTGTGTGTTCTGACAGAGGAACTGAAGACAAGGCCAGGCATGCTGGCTTGACCTTCCCCTTAAGTCAAGCGTTTGTTCCCTGTGCCAGACAAGAAGGGGATCATGTTATACGATGTGTAGTAGTTTGCATACTTTCCTTTCTGTAAGGTGACACTTAAATGGCAGAAAAGGCCTGAGGGCATTAGTAGCTAAATTCTGAGGACTTCACACATGACAGAATAGGTTAATATATTCAATAAAAATGTGATACTTAATCTCGTATGTCCTTAGCTGTGCTTATTTGGAAGAAATACAAATATAGCTGTCTCCTCAGCAATGCTCTCAGTCATTTGTTTGAGCCTCAAGTCTTTTTGTGGAACAACCTTTAATACAAAGCATTTACATCTATGGAGGTCTCAGCCTCCTCGATGTTAAAAGGGTCACCAGTCATACATGATCGGACTCTGTTGTTCATTGTGCTCTACTTGTGCTTTTATCACGCTGTAAGATTGCAGATTTCACACATTTTTTATGTGTTTTATGACAAATACTACTTCATCCACTAAAAGTATGGGGCGCTGTTTGTAAAGTTACACAGTCAAAAATGAACAGCAATATTTTGGTTTATTTAGACTTTAATAAGATTTTTTTTCAAAGTTATATTTTTCACCATGTCATTCATACATTTATAAATGTCATAGTTCCAAACTACATATTTAATTTACAAGCGAAATATTTAGTTTGCAAACTAAATACTTAGCTTGCAAGTTAAACATTTAGTTAGCAAGCTGAGTATTTAGCTCCATGCTAAATATTATTTTACAAACGAAATGTTTATGTTCAAGGTAAATGTTTAATTTACAAAGCACAGCTTTATTGAACTAAATATTTAGGTGTAAATTAAATATTTAATTTCCAAACTAAATATTTATTTTCAAAACTAAATATTTATTGTCCAAACTAAACATTTAATTTACAAACTAAACATTTAATTTCTAAGCTAAACATTTAAGTCCTAAATCAAATATTTAATTTGCTAACTAAATATTTAGCTCAAACCTAAATATTTATTTTCAAAGCTAAACATTGAATTTCCAAAATACATATTTAAATTGATAAATAAATATTTAGCTCAGACCTAATTTTTTATTTTCCAAACTAAATATTTAATTTTCAAAATAAACATTTAATTAGCTAATTATTTAACTTGCAAGTAAAATTTTAGTTTGTAAATTAAACATTTAGCTTGGACAAAAAACATTTAGTTTGTAAACTAAATCTTTAGTGTGGAACTAAATAATATTTAGCTTACTAACTAAATAGTTAGCTTGCAAGTTAAGTATTTAGTTTGTAAAGTAAATATTTAGCTTGTAAATTAAAAATTTAGTTTAGAACTATAACATTTATAAATGTATGAATGACATGACATGAATGACCGAGAGCTTCAAATCTTACAAAAAGATTTGAAGCTCTCGGCCCTGACCTCCCTAAATGGTTTTAAAAATCTTTTGGAAACCTGGCAAAAACCATTGCAGATATGTTCCTGTTTTTGATTTTGTACATCTACCTTGTGGTGTTTTGCTAGTTTTGATACTTTGCATTTCACTTTCTATTTCTCTCCTACGTTTTTTTCTTTCTTTCTGTTGTTTGTTGTTTAAGGAAATTCTACCATTGCTGTTCATCATTCTTTAGTTTGTAGCAGGTCGCTTTTGTAAATGAGCCCTCGAGGCTCAATGAGATTTACCTGACTAAATAAAGGTTGAATGAAAATGACATGGTGAAAATATGACTGAAAAAAAATTCTTATAAAAGGCTAAATAAACCAAAAATAATTATGTTAATTTTTGACTGTGTACCGGTAACTTTACAAACGGCACCCCATAATAAAGAAGACATTTTTGTTCATAGTTCAAGTTCGAGTCAAGTTTATTGTCATTCGCATCAGATGTGGTACATGAGGTGGAACAAAATTATGTACTCAGGGTCCCAGTTACACCCAAAAATAGGTTAAAGGTAGTGGGTAAAAGTGACAGTGGGTAAAATATTACTAATTCAACATAAGGCACAACTATTTGTTCAGACTGTAAACTTTCTATAATTTCTAGTCAGTGACAAAAGTGATGAAGAAACTTAATTGTCCTTTTAAGTTTAGTTTGTAATATCCCTTACTCTAAAAACCACTGAATTTCACATTTAAAAATTACCTCTGAGCATTTGAGAATGTGGTAAATTAAAAATACGTACATGTTTTGCACATGTTTATTTAAACAGTTTTAACATGTTCATGTCGTCATGGTTTCCCACATGTATAAAAACACATGATGAATTCCCATGTTGGTTGTTTCTGTAAAGGATGAACCAAGTGCAAGATTTGATTAGTTTGTGTTATTTATTGCAATACAAATGTATTTTTCCTCTACAGCTCGACTATTGGGAGACCTCGATAGAAGGTCATTTGTTAACCTTTGGTTAAACATCAAAGCTTCTGTTAGAGCATCCAGAGGTTGCAGTGCTTCTTGGATCACTAATGGATCTATTTTCATCCCAGGAAGCTGACAGGGTGCAACATGTGCTTCCAAGCACATATAAAAGCTGTAAGGTGGCTGGACTGCCAGAAACATTATCACCACATGGAACAGATTTGCAGTTAATGTAACCTAGTGGACTTCTACGACACGTGAGACTTTGATTGTTTTATTTTTTTTATTTTTTTTAAAGCTATGTAATACAGGCTGTAGACAAACAGTTTGGTGTTATTCTGCTGCTTTTTGAGCTGATGGATGATTATAATTAAAATCATGTGTCTGGTTTAGGGGCACACAAGCAGATATGATCAAATAAACTAAAGACGTAGTAAAATGATATAAATTAGACTGTTTTTGACTAATAATTGCTTCATTTTAAATAATAAACTTCAGAGGGCACTAACGGTCGGTCGTTAGGCTGCTATTCCTCTTTTTACATGTGAACAACTAGTTCTGGCTGTCTCTAGCAAACTGGTTGATCCACTATGAGAAGGTGAAGGTGTTACTGATGAGGTTATTACAGTTCCTCAGAGTCTTTTGGATAAAAGACAAAATGTTGCAGCAAGAAGAATCCATCCAGAGGACCTGACTTATCTTTCTTAGATTTTTCTACCTGGATTATTGAGCATGCATCGGGATATTATGAGAATCACTTAGTATCATGGTAACTACCGTATTTTCCGGACTATAGGTTGCGGCTTTTTATCATTTTTTTCATGGCCTGCGACCTATAGTCAGGTGCGACCTATATATGGCTTTTTATAAAATAAGCTGATTTGTAATCATTTATTAACAAAAATTAAACTGAGACACACTCTTACAATAATGTCAGCTAACAAATATATATTTTTTAGGTGTTTATCCTGCTAAAATTATTCATTTATTAAAGAAAAGTTCAGCTCAGACACATATTTGCTATAATTTTTATCAAACAAATAATTGTTTTTAAGTGTTAATCTTCTTAAAAGCCTTGCTGTGCGCTCCTGTGGCAGACATTTGCAGCAGAGCTAAACACGGTCCACATTTTGACGTAGGTGCGACCTATATTCAGGTGCGACCTATATATGGATTTTTCCAATTCTTTGGCAATAATTGGACAATGCGACCTATACTCGGGTGCGACCTATAGTCCGAAAAATACGGTACATGTAAATATCAGATACTGCTGACAAATTCCTTTCAGTGTCAACAAAATATATATGGTGGTT
Organism: Garcialebias charrua; assembly: GCA_038048925.1. Classification (NCBI taxonomy): domain Eukaryota; kingdom Metazoa; phylum Chordata; class Actinopteri; order Cyprinodontiformes; family Rivulidae; genus Garcialebias; species Garcialebias charrua. The sequence continues at coordinate 59,238 of JBBPBX010005270.1, read as the reverse complement.
AAAGGTGTCAACAAAATATCAATTGGAAATATTACGGTAAGTAGAAAGTAAAAACATTGTTATCATTAAAACAAAATACGGTAAGTTATTTGTGTTTGCCCCTGAACCTGCTCCTGGGCAGGTTGAGTGCTGCTCTGCTCCTTCAAGTAACAACACAGTTAAAGTTCCAACAAGGTTAAGTCAGGTCCTCTGGACGGATTCTTCAGAGGACCTGACTTAACCTTGTTAGATTTTTCTCCCTGCATTACTGAGCATGCATCAGGACATTAAAGCAGTCACTGAGTGGAGACCCACTCCACTCAGTAACCAAATCATTTGTCATCTTGTTGTCAGTGCTCTGGTATTAACACATGTTTCCTGCGGTGACACTTATTTACGTTGCACGTGTTGAACACTTAACACTCACAGCGTCTTAAGACTGGCCCTTGAAGGGTTTCACTTTCAGCTGCAGAAAGCTTCTCCCCCCGATGTCAAAGCTGGACATCATCCTCCTTGTCCTCCTCAGTCTAAAATCAGCACAGAGTAAAGTCTGTATTTATATTTCATTTTACAAAACCACTTTAGTGAACACTTAATTAACACTTCATTCAATCGTCAGGTTGAATTCAATAAGTTAATCTCAAAAGGATAAACAAGAAGACTTACAGCAACTAAACATTGTTGCAAATACTAAAAGAAATGTTTTGACTGCAAATAAATCAGCAGTTTTACTGTCAGAATGTTCTACGTGGATCCTTCGAGGACAATTATCTGAACTAGATGTATTAATAGTTACAGTCTGAATGTTTATTTTCATCCTGCATGATGGAGCCTCAGACAAATGATGGTGCTTCATGCCCTCTAGGGGCTTAAAATGTGTTCTACATGTGATTTTTGTCCAAATGTTTAGCCCCATTTCCCCATAAAAACTAACATTTGTCATCTGCTTGTTAGATAAAATGTGCATACATGCAATAAAAACAAGAGAATAAACGTTTTGTTTCACTACACCTGATAAACTTCTTCACATTGAAATTGTTTAGTCAGTCCAGAAATGAAAATACTCAAATAAAAATATAACAGAGTTCAAACAAAGCACAGAAAACACATACTGTGATTTTAAATGTCTGGAGCTGCTCCTTGACTCTCATCTTCATCCTGCAGGTTCTTCTTCATCCTCAACAACAAAACAAACAGACAACTGGTGTCTTGCTTCTTCTTCAGCTTCGTCGGCCATCATGTCAGTCTGTAGGCAGAGTCATTATAAAACAGTTAAGATGTAGAAATCAAATAAAATCAAATTTGTAAACAGAGCTTTAGTTCTACTGTGACTGTGAAACAGAAAGCATTAACTATAAATTATAGCTGAACAAGACAAAATTTTGTTCTAAGTCTCGTCACACGTTTCAGAGATGCAGTTCTCTGTCTCTCTGAATCCAGCAGCAGGTCGTCACGTCAGACAAAATGTGCTCCATTATTGTAACAGTGCTCAGTGTTATGACGTCTAATACCTGTATGTTTGTAGTTAATAGCAACTATGGTAGTTGAATTTAACCCTGGAAAGCCACAAACTGCTACAACGGTACATTTATTATTAATCTGAAAACAAAACTTTTTCATCATGTATACGTTTCAGCTTTAACACATTGTATTAGTTCATTTAATTAAGAATACATAAAATTTTCTGGTGCAAAAATGCAAATACAGCTTAAGAGCATGAGATTGTGTAGCAAATACATTTTTGCCTTAAAAAAGTATGTTTTTTTTGTTAGTGTAAGTGTTTTGCTGGTCTTATCCTAAGAAAACATTTGTACCGGTAAGTCTAGCTATGAATATAAATGTAAACATTTATATTTATTGTTTATATTTATGCATTTTTTTGTGAATTTAGTTTTTTTTTACTTTAAAATGTGAATTCTCATTTTTATTGTACTGTATGTATAATAAAGTCATTATTTTATTTATATTATTCTAAACCATATCTACTGCTATATGAGTTGTTTAAAGACTAAGTCTGGTTCTATTTTATTTATTTATTTATTTTCTTTATCTGTTTATGTCACAGTTTTAGGAGGTTTGGACCCAGTAATGTTGACTTGATACAAGGAGCTCAGAAAATTAAACTTAATTTATTTTGAACAAAAACAACAGCAAAGCTGGTAAGTTACAAAACTTGAGGACAATCATAAGAAACACAAAAATGCCTGAACAGGGTACAGATTTTTAACGCTCAGCTGATGTGTGAGGTAAAACTGGCAGTATTATTTGTGGTGGGGCTGATGGGAAGAGTGGTTGCAGCTGCGCTAAAGGAAATAGGGTGCCGGTGTGAGTGGGCGTGGCAGGACTGGCTGAAGAGACAGGAACCAACTGAGATGTAATGTCTGAAATAACCAAAAGGAAACAAACATTATCATGAAAAAACACTATGTTTACATGTGCAAAATTCTTTGATCGGATTGAAATGTATTCAGATTGAATAATCCGAATGTATTGTTTACATGGGCACAATCTGATCTGAAGAGCAATTTACAGTGGGGTTTTATTCAGAATGGAAGTACTGACATGCATAGAGTGGTAAACTTTCCTTAAAAAACACAGAAGAAGAAGTTCTACTTCTACTCCGGGATGAACGTAAAGAAACCTGAGCGCCCAAAATGGACCCAAGCCCGTGTTCCTACACTTTCGACCATCAAGGCGTTCGATAATTTTGAGCTCTTTCAAAGTTTCTAGGAGAAACGTATCGCTCACCGACCAAGTTTACTTCCCCGACATATTAGCATCTAGCCAGGTGGAAATACGTGAGGTTGACAGGTCGCACTTGTGCAGTCAGATCTGTTTTCCACGATCAGAATAAAATGATCAGATTAAGTGTTTACATGCACACCATTCGGATTATGAATCGGCATAAACCACCCATCTCATTCGGATTACAAATTCATTCGGATCGAGCTGAATCAGCTCAGAATAATCCGAATGGGGCATTTACATGACAGTTTTATTTCGAATGGCCGTTTACTCCGATTACTTGTGTCCATGTAAACATGGCTACAAAAGATTATCAACAAAACTAACAACAACAAAAAACAGATTCTGACAAATAAAATTAATTTCCACCTGGTCTACCTTATTTCTACACCTGAGAATAAATGTAATACAAACAAATTAACCATCTGTCTGTTTTAATTTCATTATTGTAATGAAGTCTGACATTATTTGTGGTTTATCTGAGGTATCCTTGTTGTACAGTAAACTGACCCTCAGCAATCATGTTTCAATACTTCTAATTTTTTGTTTGTTTGTTTTGTTTTTGTTTGTTTGTAAGGACTGATTTTACCTGGTTTTTGGGAATCATTTGCAGTTAGAAAACAGAAAGGTAGCTGAGTAGTGGCTTCAAGATAATTATCAGCTTTTCTAAGTTGCCCTAATGATGAACACAACATGTATTGATTCCTTCTGAGCTGTCAAGTGTAGGTATCTCACTGGGCTGCTTTGGTGGAAAGTTGGTAATCCCAAAAATGTAAGAAAATAGTCCGGTTTTCTCTTGCACTCAATGAATTCTGTTTACAACCAAACAACCAGTAAGTTATGTAGTCACTTTTTTTGTGGCAAATCTTTGAAATCACAGTCCATGCTCATGTGTCTGGCTTGCCAAACTACATTTTGTGCTGTGTACATTATTTTGTTGCTCAATTTTGATTTTTATCTACCGAAGTATGCTTTAGAATGGAAGATGAACAATACATTTTTAACATCAGCTCAGTTGTCTCTAGATTTACCACCAACATCGTAAAATGTATTCAAATAATTATTTATTTATAAAAATAAACCCATTTGTACAGTTGTTGGTCAGAGTATGTTGTGACTCATAAACTGATTGATACCTAGAGGATGAGTGGTCAGGAGAAACCAGAGAAGGAGATGATGTTGAGGAGGAGCCTCAAATCTCCTCTTTCCACTGTATCCATTAACAAAAACTGCATATGCACTGCAAGCCACCTAATGGGTTCACACAATGATGCAAAACAACCCTGACTAGGTCTGTTTACAGAAGAAAATGACATGACATGAAAATAATTAAATGTCAAGAAGTAAAAAAGAGCCAAATCACCACAAAAACTCATAGACGATACTAATTAAACTACTGCATAACACTGATGCATGCCCAAGTTTAGAAAATCTAAGATGGACCTTATAGTACGTTTCTAATTACCATAGGTGAAACAGGTCAGCAGACATACATGATTTTGTCAAGAACCAAAATCATCATGGCCAAATGGTTGAAAATACCTTTCCTATTTGTTACAGCCATTATCCATGTGACACCTGCACTAATAAGTCTGATTCATGGCTGCCTTTGCTTTACAATTAAAAACTTATAGACAAAGCATTCTTTATGTTTTGGTGCTAAAAATCATAGGTCTCATCAGAGGGTTAAAGTAGAGCAGGTGGCATTTAAAAAAAAAAAGCTATCACATGCCTAATAGGTTTAACTGGTCATAATGATTTGCTGCATCAGAACACAATAATCAACTACCAGAGCTGAGATGGGGTAGAGGCAGGGTAGCAGACTGGGGACTCAAAAGTCCCAGGTTCAATCCCCAGTCATTGCACATCTCGCAGTGCCTTCAGTAGCTGCCCACTGCTCCACCTGGTGGTGGATGGGTTAAATGCAGAGAACCAATTTTGCCATAGTTTGGGAACATACAATGATGACAATACACAACACATTATTATTTAATGATGTGTGCAAACATTCAAGTAATTTGCCCTCTATGGCACAGATGTGCTCCTGGTTCAGTTGAGACAGCCCTGAGAGGTTTAAAAAGAAGACTTTGGATACTTTAGGTTTTGTAAGATACAGGACGTGTCATATTATGAACATTTGTGCAAACAAACAAACCAAAAAGTCTGGTATTAAACTGTTTCTGAAGATTCTTTGGTGAGATGGAAGCCTGGAGGTTATTTATTTGCTGCAGTCAAGAACTTTGATGCTCGATGGCAGGGGTTCTGCTGTGGTTTGTGGCTGAAATGGAGGATTCTATTTTTATTTTCATAAATTTATTTATACTGCACATCACTCTCTGAGGCTTTGCAGCACAGCAAGGTCACTGAGGAGTCATTGTCATCAATCTGGTCAAACTTTAGAGGGTTTATCTAAAATATTTGCTCATCTTTTACATTGTTAATTTCACTATTAAAGCCATTCATTCAACCTTTATTTAGTCAGGTAAATCTTATTGAGCCTCGAGGGCTCATTTACGAAAGCGACCTGCTACAAACTAAAGAATGATGAACATCAATGATACAAATACATTAAACAATAAACAAAAGAAAAGAAAAAGTAGCAAAAAGTAGCAAAAACATTATAAGGTAGTTGTACAAAAAAAAATCAAAGACAGGAACATATCTGCCTTGGTTTTTGCCAGGATTCCAACAGATTCTTAAAATAATTAATAGCTATCAATAAATGTAATCTCTAATCATTATAATTAAGCATGTATTCTATTGAATGCAATTAGATGTCCACATACTTTTCCCACTCCTAATTTCAGCTACAGTGCCTTGTGAAAATATTCACTCCACTTAGCATTTTGTGTTTTGCTACCTCACAACCTGGAATTACCGTAAATTGATTATTTGAGGGTTTGCATCATTTCATTTACAGAACATGCTTACAACTTTGAACATTTGATTTTATATTTATTGTTAAGCAAACAACAAATAGGACAAAATAACAGAAGACTTCAGGGTACATAACTATTCACCCCTCCTAAAGTCAGTAAGAGTTTGTTGTGTTTTCGGCACCTCCCTGTGCTTTTCTCTTCCTTGTGTTTCTGCTCCTGTGCACACCTGTCCTGAATCCCAGTCACCCCAGGTGTTTCCCAGTCTCATTAGTGTTCTGTATTTAGTCTGTGTCTTTTCACTCCTCTGGTATCTGGGCATATCCTTCCATAGTTTCATGGTCAGTGTCTGCTATACGTGTCCTCGCCTCCTTGTAAGTAAGATTTGCTTCCCCATCAGCGTTTTTGTTTTGTTTATTTAAAATAAATTATAATTACTTATTTTATTCTGAGTCTCCGTTGCCTTCCTGCATGAGGGTTCCACTCCTTAACAAGCAGATCATGTCAGTCAGTACTTTGTAGAGCCACCTTTTCTGACACTTACAGCTGCAAGTCTCTTAGGATAAGTCGCTTTGAGCTCGTCACATCTTGCCACTGGGATTTTTGTCCATTCCTCAAGGCAATACTGCTCCAGCTCATTCAAGTTAGATGGTTTCCACTGGTGAACAGCAATCTTCGTGTCTGATCACAGATTCTCAATTGGATTAAGGTCTGGGCTTTGACTAAGCCATTCCAATACATTCACACAGTGTTGCTTTGAGTCACTGTCCTGTTGGAAGGTCCGTCCTAGTCTCAAATCACTGACAAACAGAAACCGGTTTTGCTCAAGAATGTTCCTGTTTTTAAGCACCATCCATCTTCTCTTCGACTCGGACCAGTTTCTCAGTCCCTGCTGCTGAAAGTCATCCCCACAGCATGATGCTGCTCCCACCATGTTTCACTGTGGGGGTGGTGGTCTTGGGGTGATGAGGTGTGTTGGTTTTGCATCAAACATAGTGTTTTCCTTGGCGGCCGAAAAGTTCAATTTTGGTCTCATCTGAGCAGAGCACCTTCCTCCGTACATCTGAGGAGTCTGCCACATGCCTTTAGGCAAACTCAAACAAGCCTTTCCCTTTTTGTGAGTGAAGAGTTTTTCTGATCGCTCTTCCATAAAGCCCAGCTCCATGGCATGTACGACCTCTTGTGGTCATATGGACAGTTGAGTGCTTGGGACCTCTGCAGCCCCTTCAGGGTTACTTTTGGTCTCTGCTGCCTCTCTGATGAATGCCCTTCTTGCCTGGTCTGAGATTTCTGGTGGGCGGCCCTCTTTTGGCATGTTTGATAATGATTTGATGGTGCTCCGGGGATCATCAAAGATTTGGATATGATGAAACCTGAATTGTACTTCCTAACAACTTTGTTCCTGACTTGTTAGGAAACCTGGTTGGTCTTCGTGGTTTTTGTTTGGTTAGTGATGCCTCTTGTTTAATGGTGCTGCAGCCTCTGGGGCCTTTCGGTGTGTACTGACAGGTCATGTGACACTTAGATTGTACACAGCAGGACTTTGTGTGACTAAGCATGTGACTTCTGAAGGTCATTGGTTATATCAGAACTTTGGAGGGGCTTAATAACAGAAGGGCTGAACACATATGCACATGCCAATTATACAGAGTGAAAGGCTTATTGAACGATAAAGCTCTGTATTTGCTGTATAATGCAATAATTATACAACATTTGAATTACTGTGATGATGTTTGGGGAACAGCGTGCAGAACTATAATAAAGCCCATTATTATCCTACAGAAAAGAGCTATAAGAATCATAACACGAGTGCATTACTGTCATCCATCTAATATATTGTTTTCTAAAATGAAACTATTGAAGTTCTATGATCTGGTGGAATATAATATTCTTTTAAAGCACAGAATCAAACACTACCTCTGAATATTCAAAAACATTTAGTAAAGAGGGAAAGCAGTTAGTACCTTAAAGGAACTGATATTTTTGTTAAACCACGTTATAGAACAAGTTTTAGGAGTAGGTCTACTTTAATACGGGACATAGGTACCGTATGTGGAATGGTTTGGATAATATTGTCAAAAAGGCTAAGTCTGTGTTTATATTTAAGAGAATGATTAAGAGTGAACTCTTGAAAAAATATATATAAATTGTGAAAATTATAAGTACCATATATTTGTGAATTGTAATGAGTTAAAAATAGATTCATGGATAATTATTGTTTAAAATTGATTGTTTGAATTAATTTTGTTTAAAAAGGAGCAGATATCATAAGATTTTCTTCTTCTTCTTCCTTTCATTTAATTTTTTTTTCTTATTATGATTTTGTAAATATATTTTGTTGTTTTAAATTTGAAATGAACAAATAAATAAATGAAATAAAAATGAAATAAATTTTCAGTTTTTAATTTCTCAAAATGTTTTTTTAATATATAATTTTCTCATTTCACTTCACTAATTTAAACTGCTTTGTGTAGATGCATCACATAATATTCAGATACATTTTTTTTTTTTAGATCCATCCATTACCTTTATCCGCTTCTTCCTTCTCGGGTTGCGGGGGTCATTGGTGCCCATATCCAGCCATCACTGTGCGAGATCCAGCCATCACTGTGCGAGAGGCGGGGGACGCCCTGGACAGGTCTCCAGTCCATCACAGGGGCACATAGAGACAAACAACAATTACTCTCTCACTCACACCTAGGGACAATTTAGAGTTATCAATCAGCCTAACCGGAGTACCCGGAGAAAACCCTCACATGCACGGGAACATGCAAACTCCACTCAGAAAGGCCCCCAGACCGGGATTTGAACTGGGGCAACCTGCTCGCTGAGAAGCAGCAGCTCTACCTACTGCTCCACCATGTTGCACCATTTACCATAATGTAACAAAATGAGTAAAAACCAAGTGTGTGTGGGGGCGGGGGTTACGATAGGCATTGTATGACTTTACCACTTTCCTTTTTCACTAGTTTCCCCTCTCACACATGTCAGTGGGGTCTTAAACAAATGCATAAGCTAATATTATTTAACATAATTTGAGAATAGCATTTATAAACAAGCTGTTGTGGCATCAAGGGAAGGTCCAGACTTCTATTCTCTTTATTCAGGCTTATGCATGTACTATATGGTTACTGAGCTAAATCCCTGTAAATCCAAGTCTGGACTCTGGGCCCAGCTGTGAAAAATAGTAAGCAAAAGCCAAACAATCTTCAGTTTTAAAAGGAACATGTAAGTTTAAAAAAAAAAAAAAGGGAAGGTCCATGATTTGTTGCATCTTACTTTCTGTTTGGATAAAATAAATGCTGTTAGAAACAGTAAAAAGTAAGAACTTTGCACAGAAAAGTGCAACTGAGTGAAAATCTCCATTCATTCCTGGCTGTAGTGTGATGGAAGACTCACCTTTCCCAGCAGCCTGCCCAAAACTTTGGTGGAGCCTCTGAGGACTTTATACTGAAGTGCTTGGACTCCTTCCTCTTGTTAAGGGTCTCTTAGCTTTTCCAAGTTACTCGGTCTCGGATGTCACACCATTACCAGTGGCGCCACCTTATCCAGGATAGCAGAAAAAACAATTAACTGAAAACCACGGACTAAACAAGTCTCTGCTCAAAACCAGTAACATTTACCACAGGAGGGGGTATAATGTGATTTTCACAGGGTTTTTGAGATAAATGAACAATAATTCATATGCGCTGCATAGTAGAAATATTTGTTAATAAATAAAAATCATAGTTATTAATCAAAGTTTTTATGTACAATTAAGAATAAAATTTTCAAGCAGAGGATCAATGATTTATTAAGATCAGATTTTAGAATCCACTTTGGTTCATGAAATTAAAAACAGGTCTAATATGATATGAAGCATTTCTCTAGGGGTCAGATTGAGTTACAACAAATTAAAAACAAACAGTTGATATGTCTGCTCTTAGTCTTTGCAAGACCTAAAGCAAATATAGCTTCTAGTTCACAAATACAAAAACGTTGTTTGGCAGTTTGTGTCACGAGTGTTCAAAATCTCATGGGGGGAGGTTTTCAGCATTAAGTTGCACGGAAGAAGAACGTCCAGGTTGTGATACTTTATAATGCTGGTTATGAAATTATTGCAATTTGGTTATGAATTAATTACAGTACAATCATCTATTCTGTGTCAGTAGGTTGACAGGTGTTAAAACTGCAACTTTTTTGTGCTTGCAGCAACAAATTGTATCCTTTAGCTTTTGTTTTTTGAATCTTTTGGCTGCTCTCTTTCTCAGGGGTCACCACAGTGAAGGAACTCAAATGAAGACTTAGCAATTGCTTTTACGCCGGATGCCCTGCCTGATGCAACAACAGACCACCAAGCTACCACAGCCCTCTGTGTGGAGCAGAGGGCTGTCATCTTGGGCACCCAGGGGAGCAGATAAGGGCCTTGCTCAGAGTGGGGCAAATGACGGTTGAGACAGCTATGGGTGTTTTACCTTTGATGTTGTCAGAACCGGGGCTTGAACCGACAACCTTCCAGGTCAAAATCAAGGTTTCTTTAATGTCATTCGCAGCTCATGTGGTACATGTGGTGGAAATAAATTGTGTATGCAGGGTCCCAGTTACAGCCAACAAAAGTATAAATTGTAAAGGAGAAACTGCAATAAGATCTAAGATATGAACAAGAAATATGCTAAACACTTGTGTTACGACTGCTGTCGTAAGTTGCGTGTGTGTGTAATTATGCAAACCCTAATTGTGCCAATTAGTGTCCAGGTGTGCGGCAGGAGGAAGACACCGATGAATGGAGCGGTGATTGGCTGCCTGCCTGGAGGAGCTGCATAAGAGGAGCTGAGTTGGAGATGACTTTGGCTTTTCCATCTACTCTGCGCGTTCCAACCAGCCACAGCTGACCTTCTGTACGTCATTTAATAAATTAGTGTCGTTTTGTAAGGAGTTTTTGCAGGGATGAGCTGCCATTTTTAGTTAGGAGGTTTTTCTCCTGTTTTTGTTAGATTAGGTCAGGTAAGAGAGCTGTATTTAGTTACTTTTGATTGGTTAGGTACGTGATAAAAATAGGAAGAAAAATAGTTTTGGCCTGAGGCTCACCCTGAAGTCTGGTAAGACTCCTCTGTAAAAATAATCATTTATTCACCTTGTAAATAAACACTGTTAACCTTTTCATTTGACTCCGTGGCTGCTTTAGGTGCGCAGAGGATGGAAACGCCCACCTTTAATTACAACCTGGCAGCAGCGAGCCTTGCTGGTTGTAACAACTTAACAGTACAAAAACAACACGCCGGACAACAGCGGCACGAACATGAGTGTCTGAGCAGACGAACACAGCAGCACGAAACAAATCCGCAGCATGAGATCAGCAGCACGATCACAGGCCCACCTTATTTAACCTCTGCGCCACCACTCCCCTTAATTTTACGCTTTAGTATTTGACATAAATGCAACAAACAAAGCAAACACAGATTTACTTTTATGAATATGGGGTGGCTGTGTGGTTAGAGCAGTCATTCTCCAATTCAAGAGCTGAGGGTTCAATTCCACCAGCAGTTACATGCTGAAGTGTCTCTGGGCAAGACACTGAACCCCTCATCGCCTCCGATGTGTGTCCCATCAGTGTATGAATGTGATAAAGCACTGATTAATCTTTGTACAGAAATAGTAGAGTGCTGTATGAATGGGAAAATGAGGATTGTGTTGTAAAGAGCTTTATAAGTGCAGTCCATTTATAGTTCTCTGTCGGTTTGTTCACGCCTACCTTCTAGCAGATGAACAGTTAACCATTAACTGCAAACATCTGAGTGGCAATAAAATGGTAACTTGTTCACTTGAATGAGCACCTGTTGACTTGTGGTTAATGCTGTCAACACGTCTGAGAGGGAAAGAGTTTTTAAATTCTCCCCTGTGTGTGATAAAAAAAGACTTTTCTGTGCATGCCATTTATCTGTTGAACTGTAACACTGTGCGTTCTCCAGATATTTACTGAATTTAATAATATACCAAGAGATAGTGAGCTTTTGTTTTCTACTTGTGGCTGTTTGTGCATTTCTGAAAGTATGGTCTTATTTACTGTAAAGACAAATTGAATTTGTTTTAACCCAAAAATGGCTGCAAACAAAGTCCATTTGAAAGATACTTTTGTTTATTTTTTAAATGTTTTATAGTTTCCCTTCCTTGAATTTTATTCCTCGTCTTAAAACAACTTCAGGTTCATGTTTTGTAAATGCATTAATGGGAAAGTAATAGTAATTTGGTTTAACTCCTTCAGCACTCACTTCAACAGTTATTGAAGAGTACTGTATGTGTTTTTGTTGAAGCGTTGTCTTCCATGTGTCTTATTTCTTCTCTGTGTTCCACTTCCTGTGGAGAGGAAAAACAACAAAAATATTGGTAAATTAAATTAAAAGTGATAAATATAAATATGTGTCAGTAAAAAAAAATACATTGAAACTAAACAAATACAGAATACATGCAGTCAAAAGCCAATACACAACTAAATAACTTATTTAGATGTGGTAAAACTTTTAAAGTTGTATTTTGATCTGAAATTCTGTAATTGAGTGATGTCATATTCTCCCGCCCTGTGAAAAGACGACTTGGAACAAACGTTACAGTTTTAAAATAAACATTAAATGATTTTAGAGCTCCTGCTGTCTGCAGCAGTTGGTGACAGGATGAAATCTCGAGGGTTAGAACATGATGATGATGACGATCGTATTAATAATGATAAAAAAGCTGGTAACATAAGTTGCACATTTGCACCTCTGCAACACGAGTCTCCCTCTGGTGTTTATAAGATACTATTGACCTCGGCCATTAACTGTACTAAATACACACGGTGTGACTGTCACTGGCACCAGCAGCCCAACACAGGTCTGAGTGTGGTCATACAGGACAAACAACAGCTCTACAGCACAAAAGAATTTAAAAAAGAATTTTATCTGCCTGTCTTGAAGTTGTTAGCTTTAAATGTTTTACGTTTGAGTGATTAACTTCTCAGTCTTTCACTTCCCAATCCCAGAGTTCTGCAAGAAGACAGACGAGTATATCAAAACGAAAAACTCAGACCCAACTAGAACAAATTTTGCCTAAAAGAAACCATTTGAAAGTTCTTCTACATACATTTGGTCAAACTCATCGCTCTTCAGAGCCATGATTCAGTCCAACTTTCCATGAGCATGCATTAAAAAAAATTTAACAGTGAAAAATGGTTTAGCATAGTGGGTTTAATGAACAAATTATAAAATAAACGATGCGATTGGGCAGTGAGTGAGCTCAACATATAGCTGCAGTTTCTCAACATGACTTAACATAGGTGATAAAAAGTTTCTGAAAACCTTATTTAGCTATTCTAGCTTTGACAAAAATTTATGAAGTTTAAAATACCTCTACAGCACCAACTTCATGCACTTTTACACAAGAAAATGCATACTATAGTCAAAAATGCAGTATATAAACAGATAAAATAACTTTAAAATACCAAAAAAAAGTACTTACAATCTTAAACAGAGAGGACATGGTTAGGATAAAGTGAATCCTGTTGTTCGCGAGGCCAGCCCTTACACTGGAATGCTGCAGCACTCACCTTGGTTTATTATCCCGAGACCAGTTGTTGCTCCATGACAAATAAAGAAACCAAAAGACCTACATCAAAGGCCATAAAAACACAATGCCTTGTTAGCATGCAGCATTATGCTTCAGCATCGAAACAAGTTAGGTGCTATATTTGAATTTTGTCCTTATAAGACAAGATTTTAAACAGGCATCAAGTCACACATTGCCCCCAAAGACATTTCCCATTATATCGTTAGGGTCAGCACTTTAGAATTTCTTTTTCATTTTGATGATGTAAGTTGAGCTTGTTTCCATAGGAAACTGTGCCTAAGGCCTTTAAACCCATGCTTGTAAACTGTGCCAGCTGTGTGCTACAATTCAAGCAAAAGAAATGAGTTTGACACTTACCATCAAAGGCATCTTCTCACATGCCTAAGATGGTCTGCCCTGAATGGTTTACCAGACAACTAGAGAAACACACATTTTTGTACAAAACAGCTCTTGTGATGCTGTGTTTAAAACACTGAAGTCGAGAAGCTGTAATCCATCCCTCAGCTGTTCTGCATTTAGGGATTGTATCGGTCTCTCTTGTGTATCCCTTAAGAAGAAGAATAAGAACAGCTGTTGGCACTGTTGTGAGGAGTAATCCCCTGGCAATTCTTCCTTTTCTTTAAAGCTCAATGGCACTCATTTTATTTTTTTTAATCATTTCTGACCTGTACGGACTCTGAAACTTGATATCAGTTATTTTTAAAGCTTCACTGAAGCTGCCTTTGTGCCAGAGGGAATTACAAAGATGCATTAGTCACAACTTTGGCTTGTCCGTAACTTCTGATGAACTGAACAAGGAAACCATCCTCTTTGCATACAAGGTAATAAAGAGAACATTAACTTCTCATTAACAGGCTACAGGCAAAGAAATTGTATGGATCTCAAAATGTTGCTTTTTCTTCCCAACGCTGTCCGAGAATGATCCTTAAGACAAAACAAAAGAAAACAAAATCTACTTCTGTCCCCACAATCAAAAGTGTAGGAATCCAATGTGTAATCTCTGTTTTAATGTTGTATTCTTTTACTTGTAATGTTCTGATTATTTATATGATTGTTTTTGTTTTATGCTTGTTTTTGTTCTTGTACAGCACTTCGGACGGCTGATGCTGTATTTTTAAGTGCTTTAGAAATAAACTGGTATGGTATGGTATGGTAAAAAAAAAAGAAAAATTCAATTCTCAATTATCTTCTGATTTGTAGGGGTCAGTTTTCTGGCATCCGAGGCGTGTCACAAAAATAAACCATAATAAAGGCAGAGGTAAGGGCTGGTGCACAAGCATCAGGCAGCATGACCAAATACAGCAACACACACGTGACACAGGCTCCCATCAGATTGTATAAAAGGAAGCAACAATCACCACAAACAACGGGCACCCTGAAAAGGTAAGTTTCCACAAACCTTTGACATGCTATAACACCAAGAGCACAGAAAACATGTCAATATTAAAACAGACATGGGAAAACTAGTACTTCAAAGTTCTTACATACTCTTTTCTGTTCATCCTGTTTTGATATAAATTAATACAACTTTAACACAAAAAAGGAACATTATTGAAGCAGATTTTGATCTCTTTTCTATCAGAAGTCTTCACCAACGTTTGCAACAAAACCTCCTGCTCACCTTGTGTGCTGCAAGGTAAATGAGACTAATATATTTGTCCTATTTACAACAAAAAAAAGAAATTCAGTAAAAGTCAAAGTTTAGCAATATAAACATCACAATTAATGCTTTGCATCTATCTTTACCAGTCTCAGAGTACTGTATTTAACTATTACTGTGTACAGTGACTGGAAGCAGAACATAAAGTGATTGATGTTTATCACGTTTCTTCTTTAAGTAATAGGTCAACATGCCTGACCCAGAAATGGAGTGTTTTGGCCCGGCGGCCGTCTACCTCCGGAAGCCGGAGCGGGAGAGAATTGAGGCCCAAAACACCCCCTTTGATGCCAAAACGGCATATTTTGTGTCTGAGCCGGCAGAGATGTACCTGAAGGGGAAACTCATAAAGAAAGAGGGAGGCAAAGCCACTGTGGAAACCCTCACTGGGAAGGTGAGAAGGCACCCCTGCAATGACAAATATGTGAATTGCATTTACATGAATAAAAATAAATTGTAAAAAATACATTATACTGTATGTTGCTGTTTAGGAGAGATAAAGTTTAACATTTTAAATATTGCAAGGCATGATATTTAAAATACCTATGATTCTGCACTGAAAAAACTGCTCTCAAGTAATAAGATGGTTAACCCTTACGGTTCCAAAACCTCTCTGATCTTGTTGAGAAACGTGTTTTCAGAGCTAAATGAAAGATCAGAAGTCAGAATGCCATTCTGTGCAAAGAGGAGCTATAGCCTCATTCTTAAACCAAGGCTAGACTGAAGGTTTTAAAAGTAGAGACTGACTCAGACAGACTAGAAGTGACTGACATAATAAAATTAAACACCCATCAAACTGTTCAAATGGAAAAAAAAAAACTTAAAATAAAATGAAAACTTCCTCCCATAGACGAAAAACAAACAAACAAAAAAGACATGCATGCTATTGCAATGCAATGCACATGCAATTGATAACTCCAAATTGTCCCTAAGTGTGAGTGAGAGAGTGAATGGCTGTTTGTCTCATTTGTCTCTGTGTCCTTGTGATGGACTGGAGACCTGTCCATGGTGTACCTCACATCACACAGTGACTGCTGGATATGGGCACCAGTGACCCCCCACGACCCAAAAAGGAAGAAGTGGGGAAAGATGATGGATGGATGGATGGATTGATGGATGGATGGATGCACGGATTGATGGATAAAAGGAAAACGGTTCAATACAGGTCACAAGCTTCTAATCAGACATTTACCAGGAAGTAAAATGTGGCAGACATTTGGAAAAATCATTGGATGTCTGTGAAAAGATCATAGTCCAGATGTGGAGCTACAGAAATAAAAGAAGTAATACTGCTTTAAACTTAATTTATGTTTGTGTCTTCTTAAATTTCTGCATCAGAGTCTCACTGTGAAAGAAGATGAAATCTTCCCCATGAACCCTCCAAAGTATGATAAGATTGAGGACATGGCCATGATGACCCACCTCAATGAGCCCACTGTGCTGTATAACCTCAAAGAGCGTTACGCAGCATGGATGATCTACGTAAGTTTGGGTTCATCTAAACATCTGTAGCTGAAGCCTCTGATGATGGCAGGCAGATGTGCATCATCAGTGACGATTCTCTGTGACTTTGCAGACCTACTCAGGGTTGTTCTGCGTTACTGTGAACCCCTACAAGTGGCTGCCAGTGTACGATGCAGCGGTTGTGGCAGGATACAGGGGAAAGAAGAGAATTGAGGCTCCGCCCCACATCTTCTCCATCTCTGATAATGCCTATCAGTTCATGCTCCAAGGTATCGATCGTTTTGTAATCTGTTCAAAACACAACAGCTACAGCTCAACAACCAGCGTCTAACAAGTCCATGTTGTTTTTCTGTGTCACAGATAGAGAAAACCAGTCAATCCTGATCACGTAAGTGCTCAATATTTTACACGACAAAGGATTTCCAACAATCACTTATTGAAAACACCGATGTGTATCTAATTACACTTCTCAAACCAGCGGAGAATCTGGTGCAGGAAAGACTGTTAACACCAAACGTGTCATCCAGTACTTTGCGACAATCGCAGTGGCTTCTGGGAAGAAGAATGAGCCAGTTACATCAGGCAAAATAAAGGTAAGTGATGTTGTGAATGAGTGAAATGAAATGATCATCTGAACAAAGAGCTGTTGGACTGAAGTGATGAATGTTGCCTTCAGGGATCACTGGAGGACCAGATCATTGCAGCAAACCCTCTGCTGGAAGCTTATGGAAATGCCAAAACTGTGAGGAATGACAACTCCTCTCGTTTTGTGAGTTAACTTCATAATTTAACTTTCAGTTGAAATTGTTACAGATTTGTTTGGTGAAAACTATTTGATGTAATAAAATTTTAATCAGTATTTTAAATTTTTATTATGTTTTACTTCTGAACAGGGCAAATTCATCAGGATTCACTTTGGAACAACTGGAAAGCTGGCTTCAGCTGATATTGAAACATGTAGGATATGTCTTTTTTTAATACATATATTTACAAGACATTTAATCAGTTCCACACAAATAATTTTGTTGAATTCATGTTGGCTTCCCTCCAAACAGATCTGCTGGAGAAATCCCGTGTGACGTTCCAGCTGTCAGCAGAGAGGAGCTACCACATCTTCTACCAGCTCGCAACAGGCCACAAACCTGAACTGATTGGTTAGAAAAGTTATTAGCAGTCAACAACTAAGCTTTACTGTATATATAAAGGATTTGATATATTTTATTTCCACTTTATGCTTTGCTTCAGAGGCCCTCCTGATTTCCACAAATCCCTACGACTATCCGATGATCAGTCACGGTGAAATCAGTGTCAAGAGTATCGATGACGTTGAAGAATTCATTGCCACTGATGTAAGAAATCATTTAAAATAAACTAATATCAACATTTAAATGTAAAAAAATGTGTGACAATTGAGTTGGACTACTTCAGAGAAATTATTTATGACTGTCCACAGGCTGCTATCGACATCCTGGGTTTCACTGCTGAAGAGAAGATCAGCATGTACAAACTGACAGGAGCAGTGATGCATCATGGGAACATGAAATTCAAGCAGAAGCAGCGTGAAGAGCAGGCTGAGCCTGATGGCACTGAGGGTACAAAACACACTACCAACTCTGAATAAGTCCAGTTTTTATTGTCTCTTATAGGCTGGCCAAATGAAAAATTACTCTTCTATTCTTTCAGAGGCTGATAAAATCGCCTACCTCATGGGTCTGAACTCTGCTGATTTGCTAAAAGCCGTGTGTTACCCCAGAGTGAAGGTTGGAAATGAGTATGTGACCAAAGGTCAAACTGTTCCACAGGTAAGAAAAAGTCAGGACAAACAAACAAAAAATACAGTAAAAAAAAAAAAATTCTCACATGTACAGTATTGCTTTCTAGTCAACATCCTTGTCAGTACAATGTAACTTGTTTGTAAAATCAGGTCAACAACTCTGTGAGTGCTCTCTGCAAGTCTGTCTATGAGAAAATGTTCTTGTGGATGGTGGTCAGAATCAATGAGATGCTGGACACCAGGCAGTCCAGGAGCTTTTTTATCGGTGTCCTGGACATTGCCGGGTTTGAAATTTTTGATGTGAGTATTTCTAACCAGCTCGCATGATCTTAAAAACATCATGAGTTTAAGAAGTTCCATTTTTGAATCTTTTCTGATCTGTTTTACCTTGACTCGTTCAGTTCAACAGCTTGGAACAGCTGTGCATCAACTTCACCAATGAAAAGCTGCAGCAGTTCTTCAACCATCACATGTTCGTCCTGGAGCAGGAAGAGTATAAGAAAGAGGGGATCGAATGGGTGTTCATTGACTTTGGCATGGACTTGGCAGCCTGCATTGAGCTCATCGAGAAGGTTAGCCACATGTTTAACCTCACAAACACAGAAAACACTCTGAAAGTGTTTGTTTCTAACAATCGTTTCATCGTCACAGCCAATGGGCATCTTCTCCATCCTTGAAGAGGAGTGCATGTTCCCAAAGGCTACAGACATGACCTTCAAGAGCAAACTGTACGACCAGCATCTGGGGAAAAGTGCCCCCTTCCAGAAGCCAAAACCTGTCAAAGGCAAACCTGAGGCCCATTTCTCTCTGATGCACTATGCTGGCACGGTGGACTACAACGTTAATGGCTGGCTGGAAAAGAACAAAGACCCACTGAACGACTCCGTGGTTCAGCTCTACCAGAAGTCTTCAGCCAAACTGTTGGCTTTCCTGTACGCATACCACGCATCATCAGAAGGTATGTGCATGTATACGTTTATAATATAATAAACAAGTTTTACTTGTGATGTATTTGATCATTTAACTGGTATTGTTTCACTGTCAGCTGAGGGTAGTAGCAAGAAAGCTGGCAAGAAGAAGGGAGGTTCCTTCCAGACGGTGTCTGCGTTGTTCAGAGTAAGTCGTTAAATAATCACTCAGAGCTTTCTGGTTCAGTTTAATGTTTTCGGAGAAGTTAAGCCTTTATTACTTCTTCAGGAGAATCTGGGCAAGTTGATGACCAACTTGAGGAGCACTCATCCTCATTTTGTGCGCTGCTTGATTCCCAATGAATCAAAGACACCAGGTACATGAACATAGAGCATATTCTGACCATCGTCTTTGTGTCACTGTCCTGCCTCCAAACAAATCAGATTTTATGTGACATTGTGCTGCAGGTCTCATGGAGAACCACCTGGTCATCCACCAGCTGAGGTGTAATGGTGTGCTGGAGGGAATCAGGATCTGCAGGAAAGGTTTCCCCAGCAGAATCCTCTACGGTGACTTCAAGCAGAGGTAATAACTACAATAACGTCTTTTGTCACAGTCTTATGATGAGTCACTCCCTAACTATCCGTTTACCCTAAATCAGATACAAAGTGTTGAATGCCAGTGTCATCCCAGAAGGACAATTCATAGACAACAAGAAGGCCTCAGAGAAACTCTTAGGCTCTATTGATGTTGATCAAACTCAGTACAAATTTGGACATACAAAGGTATGGTAATATAATGTGGATCCTTTTATGGACTACTGCTAAATCATCATTTAAAAAGTTAGCATTTTAGGTTAGCCTTTCTACAAATTACAATTGTCAGGGCTGTTTTTTAGGTGTTCTTCAAGGCCGGTCTGCTGGGTCTTCTGGAGGAGATGCGAGATGAAAAACTTGCAATCCTGGTCACAATGACCCAGGCTGTCTGTAGAGGCTTCCTCATGAGACGCGAGTTTGTCAAAATGATGGAACGGAGGTACTTTACACACTTCAGCTTATAAATTACGTTAATGTATACCGGTATATATGCTTAATTAATATTTTTAATCCTCAGGGAAGCCATTTATTCAATCCAGTACAACATTCGATCTTTCATGAACGTCAAAACTTGGCCATGGATGAAGCTGTACTTTAAGATCAAACCTCTGCTGAAGAGCGCAGAAACAGAAAAGGAGATGGTTCAAATGAAAGAGGACTTTGCAAAGACCAAAGAAGAGCTGGCAAAGGCTCTGGCTAAGAAGAAAGAATTGGAGGAGAAGATGGTGTCTCTCCTTCAGGAGAAGAATGACATGCAACTACAAATTCAGTCGGTGTGTTAAGGAGCCTGGTTAAGTTACTGCTGGAAAATACTTGGTTTGCTAAAGCTGTTCAAGAATTTGCATTTGTGTGTCATTGCATATCTAGGATGGTGAAAACCTTGCTGATGCAGAGGAAAGATGTGAGCAGCTCATTAAAGCTAAAATCCAGCTTGAGGCCAAGGCCAAAGACACGTCTGAGAGACTGGAGGATGAGGAGGAGATCAATGCTGAGCTGACAGCGAAGAAGAGGAAACTGGAGGACGAGTGCTCTGAGTTAAAGAAGGACATTGATGACTTGGAGCTCACTCTGGCCAAAGTGGAAAAGGAGAAACATGCCACTGAAAACAAGGTTGGTACCGGTATATCAGTCACAGAGTAAGATTATAGAATCCACTCTTCACAAAATACTTAAAACCCCTGAATCTTTCAAACCAGGTTAAAAACCTGGTTGAAGAAATGTCTTCCCAAGATGAGACCATCGTCAAACTCACAAAAGAGAAGAAAGCCCTCCAAGAGGCCCATCAGCAGACCCTGGACGATCTACAGGCAGAGGAAGACAAAGTCAACTGTCTGACGAAGGCCAAGTCAAAGCTGGAGCAGCAAGTGGATGATGTGAGTACTATCAACAACAGAGGCCAAATTCACTATAGTACTTGAAAATTAAACACAAATTATTTACGTTTATTTTCAAAAATAGCTTGAAGGCTCCCTGGAGCAGGAAAAGAAGATTCGTATGGATCTGGAACGAGCTAAAAGAAAGCTGGAAGGAGATCTGAAGCTGGCTCAAGAAACAGTCATGGACCTGGAGAACGACAAGCAGCAGTCTGATGAAAAGCTAAAGAAGTGAGTTACAGTATCTATCTATCTATCTACTGTATCTATCTACTGTATCTATCTACTGTATCTATCTACTGTATCTATCTATCTATCTATCTATCTATCTATCTATCTATCTATCTATCTATCTATCTATCTATCTATCTATCTATCTATCTATCTATCTATCTATCTATCTATCTATCTATCTATCTATCTATCTATCTATCTATCCATCTATAGATATAGATACTGTATATGTAGTCTTGTCTAAATACTGGAATTATGTCTCAAAAATAGTATCAACCTAAAATGCAGAAGGAAAGATGACATCTCCTGGTTGATTAGAATAATTTGGAATGTAACCTTTTGTTTCTTTTGTTGTCTCTTCACAGGAAGGACTTTGAAACAAGCCAGCTTCTAAGCAAGATTGAAGATGAACAATCTCTTGGTGTTCAGCTTCAGAAAAAGATAAAAGAACTTCAGGTTCATTTGAATATTTTTTTTTGTAACAGCAGCCTCTGCACGTCAAATTACTTAAAGGTGGATTTGAACATATAAATAATGACGTGCATGGTTTGTCTTTTTCTTTGAACTTGCAAATGTCAGGCTCGCATTGAAGAGCTGGAGGAGGAGATCGAGGCTGAGCGAGCTGCTCGGGCCAAGGTGGAGAAGCAGAGGTCTGATCTCTCCAGGGAACTTGAAGAGATCAGCGAGAGGCTCGAAGAAGCTGGCGGAGCAACTTCTGTTCAGATCGAGATGAACAAGAAGCGCGAGGCCGAGTTTCAGAAGCTGCGTCGGGATCTCGAAGAGGCCACCCTGCAGCACGAGGCCACGGCTGCAACTCTCCGCAAGAAGCAGGCTGACAGCGTGGCCGAGCTGGGAGAGCAGATCGATAATCTCCAGAGAGTCAAACAGAAGCTGGAGAAAGAGAAAAGTGAATTCAAGATGGAGATAGATGACCTCTCAAGCAACATGGAGGCCATTGCAAAAGCAAAGGTACAACAAATTGAACTGAACGAGTCTGCTGATCTGGTAGTGACTTTACTGAAACTGACAGTCAAAATGCCTTTTGTCAAACAGGTGAATCTGGAGAAAATGTGTCGCACTCTTGAAGACCAGCTGAGCGAGCTGAAGGCTAAAAATGATGAACATGTGCGACAGCTGAATGACACTGGATCGCAACGGGCAAGGCTGCAAACAGAGAATGGTGAAATGCTTGTTACACATTATTTTAAATGTACTTATTTTAATACCATGCTTCCAACATGAACCATTATTTTCTGTTTTGAATTTCCCGGTTATAAATTAGGTGAAATCAGTCGCCAACTGGAGGAGAAAGAGGCTCTTGTGTCTCAGCTGACAAGGAGCAAGCAGGCTTACACACAGCAGATTGAAGAACTGAAGAGGCACATTGAAGAGGAAGTTAAAGTGTGTGTCCACTAAAAACACCCACACTACCACAGAACTGCACTGTTGAATCAGTTCAAGGCTTAATAAATATTGTAGTAAATAAAAAACCCGCTCATGTTTTTGTCAGGCCAAGAACGCCCTGGCTCATGCTGTTCAGTCGGCTCGTCACGACTCTGATCTGCTCAGAGAGCAGTATGAGGAGGAGCAGGAGGCCAAAGGCGAGCTGCAGCGCTCCATGTCCAAGGCTAACAGCGAGGTGGCTCAGTGGAGAACCAAATATGAGACTGACGCCATTCAGCGCACTGAGGAGCTGGAGGAGGCTAAGTATGGATATTTTCCCATTTGCAATTACGTACTTGAAACGGCAAAGCACTTCAGGCATATAAAGCAAATACTCTTCCCAGGAAAAAGCTGGCCCAGCGTCTTCAGGATGCCGAGGAATCCATCGAGGCTGTGAATGCCAAATGTGCCTCCCTGGAAAAGACTAAACAGAGGCTTCATGGTGAAGTGGAGGACCTGATGATCGATGTAGAGAGAGCTAATGCTCTGGCTGCAGCCCTGGACAAGAAGCAGAGGAACTTTGATAAGGTTTATTATTTATTACTATTTCTGTTCTGTGCATCTTACTATTAAAGACCATAGAGTTATAAATCATTGTTGGTCTTCTTATAAATCATTGTTGGTCTTCTTCATGTTCTAAGGTCCTCGCAGAGTGGAAGCAGAAGTATGAAGAAAGCCAGGCTGAGCTGGAAGGAGCTCAGAAAGAGGCTCGCTCTCTCAGCACTGAAATGTTCAAGCTGAAAAATTCATACGAAGAGTCTCTGGATCAGCTGGAGACCTTCAAGAGGGAGAACAAGAACCTGCAGCGTATGAACTGTTAATGTGCTCAGTCGATTAACATGAATTATTCACACTTTGAAGCATGTTACAAAATCAAAGCAGCGTTTTATTTAAAAACTCGTGAAACTTAAAATCCCACGTTCACTTGCTTTACAGAGGAGATCTCAGACCTAACTGAGCAAATCAGTGAAACTGGAAAGACCATTCACGAACTGGAAAAAGGAAAGAAGGTCGTTGAGACTGAGAAGTGTGAACTCCAAACCTCCCTTGAAGAGGCCGAGGTATAGTGCTTGAAGAAATAACCTCCAGTCTAACTCTTTTCATCAACATCTTTAAAACTTAACTAGACAATATGTTTTCCAAGGCAACCCTGGAGCACGAAGAGTCCAAGATTCTCCGTGTTCAGCTGGAGCTCACCCAAGTCAAGAGCGAAATCGACAGGAAGCTGGCAGAAAAGGAAGAGGAGATGGAACAGATCAAGAGGAACAGCCAGCGGGTGATTGAGACCATGCAGAGCACGCTGGACGCCGAGGTCAGGAGCAGGAACGATGCCCTGAGAATCAAGAAGAAGATGGAGGGAGACCTGAATGAGATGGAGATCCAGCTGAGCCACGCAAACCGCCAGGCAGCTGAAGCTCAGAAACAGCTGAGGAACATGCAGGGACATCTTAAGGTGGTTACTGAAGAGAACTGTTTACAGAGCTTATGTCAAGCGGACAGGACTGTTAACTATTTTTGTTCATTAAAGGATACACTGCTGCATCTTGATGAGGCTGTCAGAGGACAAGATGAGATGAGAGAGCAAGTGGCGATGGTGGAGCGCAGGAACACCCTGATGGTGGCTGAGATCGAGGAGCTGAGAGCTGCTCTCGAGCAGACAGAGAGAAGCCGCAAAATGGCTGAACAGGAACTGGTTGATGTCAGCGAGCGTGTTACACTGCTGCATTCTCAGGTACACAAAAAAAACAATAAATTAAAATTAAAAAAGGAAAATACCCACGCAAAATAAGACAAATACATAATTTAATTGGACTTTGTAACCGTTTAGAATACCAGCCTGATCAACACCAAGAAGAAGCTGGAGGCGGATCTGGTTCAGATCCAAGGGGAGGTGGAAGATGCTGTTCAGGAAGCGAGAAACGCTGAAGATAAAGCCAAGAAGGCCATCACTGACGTGAGTCCTCCTGAGGTTTATTCCTGCAGAAGCTGTGCCTCCTTCAACGTCTAATTAAAACAAAACAATGATTGGAAAATTTTCAGGCTGCCATGATGGCAGAAGAGCTGAAGAAGGAGCAGGACACCAGCGCTCATTTGGAGAGGATGAAGAAGAACGTGGAGGTGACGGTGAAGGACCTGCAGCACCGTCTGGATGAAGCTGAAAATCTGGCCATGAAGGGAGGCAAGAAGCAGCTCCAGAAACTGGAGGCTCGGGTATGCAAAACACAAATACATGTAATACCATTATCTGTCAGTAAAAAAAATAAAAAAATAAATAAAAATAAATAAATAAAAAAATATATATATATAATGTTCTCTTCACTTCTTGTTTTTGAAGGTTCGTGAATTGGAGACTGAAATTGACATTGAACAAAGGCGCAGCGCAGATGCTATCAAGGGAGTGAAAAAATATGAAAGAAGAGTGAAGGAACTCACCTATCAGGTCAGAAGCTGTTTACATCCCTATAACATGACACCCTCCCCACCACCCCCACCCTTTAGTCCAGAAAACAACAGCAACCTTCATGTTCTGTCATTTAACAGACTGAGGAGGACAAGAAGAACATTGTCAGACTGCAGGATCTGGTGGACAAACTGCAACTGAAAGTGAAATCTTATAAGAGACTGGCTGAGGATGCTGTAAGCATACACACATCTGATGACATGTTTAAATTTAAAAAAGCACCATTTAGTTCAGAAATGTTGAGTTTTTTGTGGTTTAATGCACAGGAAGAGCAGGCCAACACTCACATGTCCAGGTACAGGAAGGTGCAGCATGAGATGGATGAAGCTCAGGAGCGTGCCGACATCGCCGAGTCTCAGGTCAACAAGCTGAGGGCAAAGAGTCGGGAAATTGTCAAGGTATAGATAAAATAAACAAACAATAACATAAAAAGGATTGTTCATCTTTTTTAAATAGCTAGTTTCCAGCTCAACGTTGTCATCGTTTGTTGTTTCAGACGAAAGGGTCCGAGGAGTGATGATGAAATCTCACCAAAAATGTGACAAGAACCATACAATATGAGGATCTTGTTGCGTGTTCTTTTGAGCAAGTGAAGCATGCTGTGATTAAAATGCATTTAGTAAAATAAAACTGAAAAAGCTGACTCACTGTTCTGTCTTTGCTTTTATTTATGACCAGATCACTGCAAATTACCAAAAACACTTTAACTCCCATTCATTTCATTGGATGTTATCTGTGCATACAATGATCTTTTGCCTACTATCGTGTGGGTTAAGTTCAAAAAACCCTTGCAATAGGTGAAAATATGCAAAGTAGCAACGTTATATTTATTTTACTATTTAAAAAATAAATACAATTAAAGTGTTGTAAGTTCCCATGCAATGGCAAAATTAGTTCTCTGTGTTTCACCCATCGCACCTGAGATACACCCCGGTGGAGCAGTGGAAAACGGCCAGTGATTAGGGATTAGGTGTCTTGCTCAGAGACACCACGGCATGTGGGAATGGCTGGGGATCAATATACATATTAAGGCTTTGTAAACCCTTCACACTCTCCTAACCTTTCCCACTCTCTTATTAACCTTTACCTGTAAGGAATTTAATGGAGGACCTGAAAATTAAACCAGACGCAGAGCATATTAAGCTTTATTTTGATGGGGAGTGGTGCGCAGAGGTTATGAAGATGGGCATGTGATCAGAAAGTCACAAGTTCAACTCCCCGGACTGACCATATCAAAATGTGGGAGGAAAAGGAGAAAAAAACAGCCTGCCTCCACCCTAATTTGCCCCACTCTGGGCCCTTGAGCAAGGCCGCTTAACCCCCATCATCTGCTCCCAAAACAGGTCTCTTTTGAAAATGAGTTCTTGTGACTCAATGAGACTACCTGTATAAATAAAGGGTAAATAAAAGGACTGGTGGGAGTCAGCACACCTCTGTGTAAATGCACTGGAAAGTTCTGCAAAGTGAAACGGGGGAATCCAGGGCACATAAGCTTGGTGAGGATGATGGGATCAGTCAGCTACATGAGATAATTGCTGGACATTTATTTTCGCATGGCTTTCAATAACCTGGCGCCGAATAGAGAAAAGAGGAGTAGTATTTAAATGCTGTGGTCAACAGGTGAGAAGAATTATGCTGATCACAGCAAAGCAGGCAGGAGTCATAACATTTTCAAACACTCTTAAACACTTTGGCAATAAAGATTATAATGATGAGATAAATACGGCACAGACAAAGTCAGAGTCAAAGCAATCTGCTCCTCAGATAAATAATGTTATTAACTTACTTTTTATGTATTCAAATGTTTTCCATAGCTATAGAGCCCTGAGATGTATGGAAGCCGTGCATATGAGATGACTTCTGTTGTGACTTGGTTTAATATGTAAACCAATCGATGCCAGAACGGGAATGCTAATAACAGGAAGGCGGGAGGCGGGGGTGGGGGTGTCTCTGGGGGTTCTCCCCCAGAAATTTTTGGGATAAAGTAAATGCGATTTCCTGCATTTTGGTGTATTTTAACAGGAACATCTGTATGCTTTCCTACATTTGTAAACACTCCGCTTTTGTCAAGCATCCTAACATATTTTGACAAATTAGCGCACCAAAAAAATAGTAATACCGGTAATCAAAATTTTATTAATGACCCGGTTACGTCCTTCCAAGACACAACATATTAAGGGACTTGAGACAAAAGGAGGGTTAAAGAAAGTTTATTTTTAAACTCTCTGAAGCTTCTGCTCTGGTTACGCAGCCTCCTGCCTCTCTAGCCGTTTTCGCATTGCATGGCCCTCACCAGCCCAGCTCGTCCCTGGTTGGCCCAGAGCCCGGACTGGCCTGCCCCCGCTCATTAGGCATTGTCCGGAGAGCCGCCTTGATGTGGGTGGGGCGTTCTCTTGAAGTGGGTGGGGCGTTCTCTTGAAGTGGGTGGGAAGTTCTTGTGTGCGCGCTTACAGTGTTTTAAGAGAGGAGACGCCGTAAAAAAATAAGCATAGTGCTGCCACCTGGTGAAAATATTTTTGGGGGCTTATGTAGTAATAACGTGATACTATCACGTTATTACGTGATACTATTACGTTATTACTACATATTATCACGTAATAACGTGATACGTATCATGTAATAACGTGATACGTATCACGTTATTACGTGATACGTATCACGTTATTACGTGATGCGTATCTTTATGTATTACTACATATTATCACGTAATAACGCGATACGTATCACGTAATAGCGTGATACGTATCACGTTATTACTACATATTATCACGTTATTACGTGATACGTATCACGTAATAACGTGATATCACGTAATAACGTGATACATATCACGTTATTACGTGATAAGTATAGATGTCCATCCACATGGTATCAGCACCATTACCCATAATGCAAGTTCGCCCATACGCTTGTTTTTGCCTGCATGCTAACAATGGCTAATTTACAGAATTTCATCAAGTTTTACTTCATGCTTGGTCTAAAACATGGAGAGATACTGATGATGCTTCGCACTGTGGATGACATCATCATCAGTATGCGCACTCTGAGAAGAATCCTGAGCAGAATGGGACAGTTCAATATTATTTAAATGTGAAACCTCAACACATCAAAAGTAATGTTAAATGATTGAGAATAGTTTATGTTTTCACACTTTTTCATGTAGAAATAAGCTAACAGGGAGTGCCTGTATGTTTTTTTTGTTAATCTGTTTATGCATGTTTAAGCTGTTGAAAGACTTAATGTTTATGGGTGCATGTGTCTGTACAATCTTTGCTATAAGTGCCCAACAAAAATAGGAAATTTTAGGAAAACTGTTTAAAAAAAATTCAATGCAAACTTGAAAATGTGAGTAAGTCTTACAGTTCATGATAAAAGTGAATAACCTATGGAAAGTCTTTAAAGCATATGTTTTTTTTTTATTATAAACAGTATAAAATGCCTGAAGAATGGAGAAGAAGTGTGCTGGTTCCCATTTTTAAGAACAAGGGTGATGTACAGAGTTGTAGCAACTACAGGGGAATTAAGTTGATGAGTCACACGATGAAGATCTGGGAGAGAATTGTGGAAGGAAGGCTTAGACAAGAGGTGACTATCTGTGAGCAGCAGTATGGTTTCATGCCAAGAAAGAGCACCACAGATGCCATCTTTGCTTTGAGGATGTTGATAGAGAAGTACAGAGAGGGTCAGAAAGAACTCCATTGTGTGTTTGTGGATTTAGAAAAAGCATATGACAGGGTGCCAAGAGAGGAGGTGTGGTATTGCATGAGGAAATCTGGAGTGGCAGAAAAGTATGTTAGACTGGTACAGGACATGTATGAAGACAGCAGGACAGTGGTGAGATGTGCTGTAGGAGTGACAGATAGCTTCAAGGTGGAGGTGGGATTGCATCAAGGATCGGCTCTGAGCCCCTTCTTGTTTGCTCTGGTGATGGACCGACTAACAGATGAGGTCAGGCAGGAATCCCCATGGACTATGATGTTTGCAGATGACATTGTGATATGTGGTGAGAACAGGGAACAGGTGGAAGAGAACTTGGAGAGGTGGAGGTATTCACTTGAAAGAAGAGGAATGAAAGTCAGCCGTAGTAAGACAGAGTACATGTGTGTGAATGAGAGGGAGGCCAGTGGAACAGTGAGGCTACAAGGAGCAGAGGTCACAAAGGTGCAGGACTTCAAGTACTTGGGGTCCACTGTCCAGGAAAATGGGGAATGTGGTAAAGAGGTGAAGAAGAGAGTCCAGGCAGGATGGAGTGGATGGAGAAAAGTTTCAGGAGTGATTTGTGACAAAAAGGTGTCAGCAAAGGTCAAAGGAAAAGTTTACAAGACAGTGGTGAGACCAGCTATGTTGTATGGTCTGGAGACAGTGTCATTGACAAAAAGACAGGAGAAAGAACTGGAAGTAGCAGAAATGAAGATGCTGAGGTTCTCCTTAGGAGTGACAAGGATGGATAAGATCAGGAATGAGATAATCAGAGGTACAGCACATGTTGAACAACTGGGAGATAAAGTTAGGGAGGCCAGACTGAGATGGTTTGGACATGTCCAGAGGAGGGACAGTGGGTATATTGGTAGAAGGATGTTAGAAATGCAGCTGCCAGGAAAAAGACACAGAGGAAGGCCAAAGAGGAGATATATGGATGCAGTTAGAGAGGACATGGAGGTAGTTGGAGTGAGGACAGAGGATGCAGAGGACAGAGTGAGGTGGAGGAGGATGACTCGCTGTGGCGACCCCTGAAAAGGGAAAAGCCGAAAGAAGAAGAAGAAGAAACAATATTTTTGTTCCTTTTTTACAATGGCATGTTGTTTCCACATAGTGCAGTAGTTTTGTATAGGATGACATTTGTCTGTGATATTTTATGGCTATGTTAAGAAAATTTTAGGGAAAAAAAGTTAAATGCAAACTTGACAAAGTGTGTAAGTTTTCACAAACAAATGCAGTATTGATATTCCTGTAGCTAATCTGCATTTAAGAACGTCACGTCGACATGAATGTGCTGCTCTAGATGGTAGAGTGATGAAAATTCAATAAAATGAAGACACTTTTCAACTGTTTGCTGTATTATTTTCTTTAGACATGTTATGTTTTTTAGGACAAGTCAGTGTCAACGTTACATCTGCCTGGGGGGATTTATTCAGTTTTATGTCCCCTGTCAGAGCCTGGGTCACAATGGGAGAGAGGCTGGCTTCTGTGCTGCTTTCATCCAGTAGGTAGTTCCAGATAAAATGCAAATTAAGGGATGTACTGTAGAGCCTAGAACTGCAGGTCTGACCTCCAAAACAAGATGATTAAGATGCACACTTAAACAGTTTAAAGTTCTCCACTTTCTTGACCAAGAGTTTGATACTACAAAGTTTTGAAAGTGTCAACCTTTTCATTCAGAAAACTAGCATTCCCATGTACTTGATTTGTCTTGGTTAATTTACTCCTGAATAAATTTCTGATAAACTGACTCTAACTCCCATGTTTATCACCAAACTTACATTTCTTCATTCAGTTCCTTTAATTATTGGGTATATTCTACATTTCTCTACTAATATCTCTAAGATATGCATTAAAGACAGAGATCCAAACTTCACTCAAAATAAGCTAATGTGGTTTTTCGCAGTTTCATGAAAACTAAACACGAGCGGGTTTTTCCCCCAACATTTTTTCCTTATCAAACATCTGCATTTTCTATGAAACGCCATCAGGTTGTAGCTCTGTTAGCTTGCTCCCTTTAAAAAACCCAAAATGCCCATTAATGTGATCAACGAACACTGACTGCAGTTTGTGTTTCTCTTTAGAAACCATTAACCCAATTCTTTGAGTAAGAACTTGCATTATGGGTAATGGTGCCGATACCATGTGGATGGACATCTATACTTATCACGTAATAACGTGATACGTATCATAACGTGATACATATCACGTTATTACGTGATAATATCACGTTATTACGTATACGTATCACGTTATTACGTGATAGGTATCACGTTATTACGTGATAATATGTAGTAATAACGTGATATGTATCACGTAATAACGTGATACGTATCACGTTATTACGTGATAATATGTAGTAATAACGTGATACGTATCACGTAATAATGTGATACGTATCACGTAATAACGTGATACGTATCACGTAATAACGTGATACGTATCACGTTATTACTACATAAGCCCCCAAAAATATTTTCACCAGGTGGCAGCACTACGCTTCCGTAATTTTCTGAGTTTAAAGGTGAACTATGTAATTTCAGCAGGATGCTGGGACTTAGAAAAATTTTCATCAGGTAAAAGCATTCTGCTCCCTCCCCTCAGAGCCATATATGACTCTGAGGGGGAGCTACAGTCCGTTCTCTGTTGAACTTGAGTTCTGCAGCTCTGCCCCCTGCTGTGTGTCCGCTCGGAGCGCTTCAATATTCTGTGATTATATGTTAATAAAACAATTTAAAAATATAATAAAACCATAGAACACTTGTCCAACAACACAAAAACCAGCAGAAATCATCAGAGCTTCACGAAGCCACGTTGGACATGATTTAATTCGCTCGTGACTTCCTCTTTCTGTCAGTGCAGGTCTGGAATGCTCCGCCCCCACTACATGTCCTGTCTGCGCTGCAAAGTTCTGTGATTATATGTTAATAAAAAGTTTTAAAAATATTATAAAACCATGGAGCACTTGTCCAACAACACAAAAACCAGCAGAAATCAGCAGAGCTTCACAAAGCAACGTTGGACATGATTTAATTCGCTCGTGACTTCCTCATGTCTGTCAGTCGATGTCTGGAATGTCTGGAATGTTCCGCCCCCACTACATGTCCTGTGGCAGACGCTGCGAAGTTCTGTGTTTATATGATAATATAACGGTTTAAAAAATATAATAAAACCATGAATCACTCGTCCAACAACACAAAAACACCCTGAAATCAGCAGAGCTTCACCAGCCACTTTGGACATGATTTAATTCACTCGTGAGTCATGACAAATCAATTTCCTCATTCCTGTGAGTGAAGGATGAAGCGATCACTTGACTTTTGGCAAAAAAACAAAATAAAAGTCCAGCTCTGGGATGAAGAAGGGATATTTAATACATTTGTGTCACATACAAAACAGTCCTGCATCGCTTTGCAATCCTTTGAATGAGAACGAGCCGCGGCGCTGAGGCTGGGACAGGCGGGGGCGTGGGTTGGGGCGTGACAAACAACTCTGTTTTTATTGGCTGGTCATTGTCCGGGTCACTCTGTGTTTTTAGTGTTTTTATAAATGCTGATAGAGAAGCAAGGGGACTATAGTTTTTTTCAGAGATTACTTTGTCTAACATCAGTCTGTCAGTAGATAGTGACAGAGTGAAGAAATATGTTAAAAATATATTGTTAGAAAA
Source organism: Garcialebias charrua (assembly GCA_038048925.1). NCBI lineage: Eukaryota > Metazoa > Chordata > Actinopteri > Cyprinodontiformes > Rivulidae > Garcialebias > Garcialebias charrua. The sequence continues at coordinate 26,783 of JBBPBX010005270.1, read as the reverse complement.
GTTACAGACTACATTACAAAGTTACATAGTGCAGCTTTAATTTTTGTTAATAACTGATTACAAATCAGCTTATGTTAGAACGTAAATAACACGAAGCGTGAACCCATACAGAGCATTTCCGCCTTTCAGCGCAAGCTGAATTTCATTAAAATATAACTAATATTCTCTAACTCCTGCATGTAGCCTGGATGTTATGTGGGGCGAATCCTTTATAGGAAAAGTGGACTCTTGAAATTACCAATACAAATCCATGGTTGAGTGGTTAGGACGTCCGCCTTGTACTCTAAATTTTATCTTGACCCGGGGAAGCAGGTTCGCGTCCCACCTGGTTCAAGTTATTTTACGTTTGTCTTTTATTGGAGAAAATAAAAAGGAGTTTGTGTTATGCCTGTGGTTAACACAAACTCCTTTATTTTCTCCAATTTCTTAGATGTCCCCAGATCCAGAATGAAATCTAGAGGTGATCGGGCTTTTGCAGTTGCTGCTCCAAAGCTGTGGAACAGTCTACCTGAGAATTTAAAGACCGCTCAGACTGTTGAGACTTTTAAATCTTTGCTCAAGACTCATCTGTTTTACTTGGCATTTAATCTGCGCAGAGTCTGAGAACAAATTTTGAGCAGATTTTATTGTTGTTGTATATTTACTGATAACTTTATTATGTTTCAGTGGCACTAGATGCATTTTACTCTGTTTTTTTTTTTTTTTTTTTTTTAACGGTACAGCCCTTTGGTCAGCTTCGGTTGTTTTTATGTGCTATATAAATAAAATTGACATTGACATTACTGGAACACACGTCAAAATAAGAACGTTCCCGTTCTGGCAGGATCTGACTTAGTTTAAACACTGCTTGGCACTTTATAATTGAATTGCACAGCATGTACAGTAGGCTACACACAAAATAATAATACAGTAATAATAATAATAATAATGTCAACTCATCACTGTATGTTGTTTCCATACAATGGCGAAATTAGTCTCTGCATCTGTTGTCATCATTCTTTGTTGAAACCAGGTCTCTCTTGTCAATGAGTCCTCGAGGCTCAATGGGATTAACCTGCATAAATAAAGGTTGAATGAATTTAACTATTGAAGGCGATCGAGGGACATTTTGGGGATCGGGTGTGCTGCCCAGGGACACCATGATGCAGTAGCTGGGGATCGAACCTGGGACTTTTGAGTCCCGAGCTGGCTGCCCTGCCTCTGCACCATCTCGGACCCCATGAAAAAAAAAAAAAACTGGGTTTAAAACCCCCTCGATACATTGAAGCCAATGGTCTAGTCTACATTTTTGTACTGGGTATACTGTGTTTAGAAACTAAAGTACACTGGTTAGTACAATGTAATAATCAATTTATTTTGATTTTTAAGCATATTGAACATGTCCAAATTTCTCTTATATTTGAGCAAATGAACAAACTTTGTACAACAGTTGGCTTTGTATTAAAAGTATGTTATAGAATTTACAAAACAGTATCAAAGCAAAGCGCTGCATACCAATAGATTGTTACGGAAGTGTTTAACTGCTGTTTGACACGTGCCTAATGACATGTCATGTATCACTGGGCACATAATACTGAAATACTTAAGCTTTTCTAGTGGGTATACTCCATATACCAGAGTACAGTATTACGTTGAAGCTGCAAGAAGTGAACTGCGATGCAGTGAGGAACAACTGTATTTTTTATTTGGGCACGTGTGGTGCTCCATATCTCTGGGACGCCTACAGTACAGTGTTATTGTGTTGAAGTAAAAATGACTGACGGGATGGTGCTGTGGCTTTGGCTCGCCAGAGGTCAGCATTGTCCTGACAGACTGTTCCTGTCAGCAACATGATAATCTGCTAAACCCATCCTGTTTTTGTTGTTGTTCGCTTCAGCTTTTTTTGTTTTTATTTTTTCGGACATCATTCTTATTGTGGGCTGCTGTTTGGGCAGGATTATAGGGGCAGTTTCCTGAGCGTGGTTCCGGGTGTGCAGTGCGCTGCTGCAGAAAACAGACTGTCCGAACCTGCAGAGGACTCTATTTACACTTAAACACACAGTGTGCTTTAAACTGCACTTCTGAGCCCATGAGATTTATTTAAGGGGGTTCTGTTCCCTCTTCATTAAACTCAGCATCTGTCACTCTGCACCATCTGCTTCTCGGCGCGTGTTTGATGGCGGAGCCGCCGTCAGCTCGTTGAGCCTCAACATGACGGACGTCCAGGAGACGGCGGACGCAGAGGAGGATGCGATTCCGGCCAGCCGGAGCAAGGTGGAGCTCCCGCCGCCGTGCGAGCGCCTCCCCGGCCCCAAGAGCAGCGTGTGCTCCCGCTCGTACTTCGTGGTGGTGATGGTGTTTTTCCACGTCTACATCATCAATGTCATAGCGCTGCTCTTCTACGTTCACTACAGCAGCGGCCAGGAGGACGCCGCCGCCGCCGGGGCTCGTGACGCGGATCCGGGCGGCCGCCTCCTGCAGCGCCCCGCCGCCGCGGGCTTGACACCCCCGCCGCCGTCCAAGCTCGAGCTCGCGCGCGACGTTTCTCTGACGAGACTCGAGGGGATACGGGTGAGCGATCCTGTCGCTCTCTTTGACGCAAATGAATACAAGATAAAAGTCAACAGCAAAGCAGTGATTTGTCTTTCAGGTGGGACATGTCCAGAAGGTGTCCCTGGTGCCAGGCAAGGAGCACGAGATGCGCACTCTGAGCCTGAAACCACTGCTGTTTGGTAAGAAAAACAATATATGGCCCGTGGGCCAAAAGAGGCCCTTAGTTCATGTCAGTATGGCCCACAAAACAACTCGAAATCAAATGATTTATTGATCTTGCTTTGAGTCTGTTAGAGCTTAAAGTGTTGGAGATGACTCTCAGCTACTACACGGAGTTTTAGCTCAATTTCTACGTAATTGTGGTTTATTATTTGCCACATGCAGGTTAACACAAGGTCAGCAATAAAATGTTCAGGATGAGAAGTACAGATTTGACTTGCTAAAAGTGCGATATGGCATAAAATTCATATCACAATATATTGTGATGGGTGGCGGTATAACCAAAGGTGGGCGCCAGACCGCTAGGGAGCGCTAAAGCGCTAATCCGCTTACAGCGGACCTAAACAATTTGTTAGCTTTACAGCGAATTGACTAACTTTTATAATTCATAAGCGGATTTGCGCTATTTTTATTTAAAATGCAGTACCGCTAATAACTAATTATCTATCTGTAAAAAACAAAAAAAACGTATTTACGGGCTCTTAAATCAACCGGACGACTGCTCACAGACCATATCCTGTCAGCGCCGGATGTGGTCCGTGACAAAAAAGCGTCCCCTCTCAGTCTCTTGGCTAGAGAGAGTTCAGTTAGCAGCCAGTGTGTTACTCTGCAGCCTTATTGCTTGTTTTCGAAGAGTCAGACGAAGAGTTTTTAACATGGAGGGTGAACTTATGGATGTTTCTCAGCGGCCTACGCGACGCGTCTGGATTAAAAAAAGTAGTTCGCCATTTGCCCTCTTCAAAATGGCGGCGGCCACAGAAGCTAAGGACTTTCCAAGAAAACACGGTAAAAACAATTATTTCTTTGCTGAGAAAAAATATATTTCTTAGCTGACTTTATAGCACAAGGTTTTTCTGAGCTTAAAGCTGCAGTATGTAGCTTTTTTTATGAACATATTTCTTCACTCTGTCACTACCTCCTGACAGACTGATGTTAGCCAGGTAATCTCTGAAAAAAATTTAAAAAAAATATTGTCCCCTTGCTTCTCCAGGTGGTAAATAAGCATTTCTAAAAAGAAAAGGTGACCCGCCATTTTCCAGCCAATAAAAACAGAGTTTGTAACCAGCCAATAAAAACAGAGCTTGAATTTGAATCAGCCAATAAAAACAGAGCTTGAATTTGAAATTCAACAGACCACAAGGGGGCAGAGCCACATATGGCTCTGAGGGGGAGGGATCAGAATGCTTTGCCTGTTGAAAATATTTCTAACTGCTGCAGTTCTACAGAAACTGCATACTGAACCTTTAACCGGTTCAAATGGTCAAATCTGCTGGATTAAAAAAAGTAGTTCTGTGGTGGACCACTAGGGGGCTCTACTCAAACCCAGTGGACCGAAGGCATTACAGGATGTTTTATTGTGAAAAGCCGGAGGACCGGATGTGGTATGGGATATATAAGGCGGTGTTGGGTGCTTCCCGCCAGTTTAGTAGGAGTTGATTAAAAGTGAAGATCTACATCCCGTCCCCTGTGTCGTCTCTTCACCGCCTCCTACACTGGTGACCCTCGTGAATTGACTATGTCGATATCTGAAGCTCCAGCCAGCGCTCTTCAGCTGTCCGCGGTTGTGGAACCTCCACCGGCGGCCCCACTCGCTTTTGCGGTGGCCGTTAAAATCCCGGACTTCTGGCTGCACGCACCTCAGTCGTGGTTCGCCCACATCGAATCACAGTTTGCTCTTCGCGGGATATCTGCAGACGACACCAAATACCACCATGTGGTCGCTTCACTGGACCCATTGTCCACCCAGCGGGTAATGAGCCTGCTACAAGACCCTCCTGCACAAGGAAAATACGACGCCCTCAAAGAACTCCTTCTGCAGCGTTACACACTCTCAGACGCGGAGCGCGCCGAGAAACTGTTTTCCCTCTCCGATTTGGGCGACGGCACAGCTCTCGAGCTCATGGAAGGCATGTTGTCTTTGAGGGGATCAGCAGACTGTGAGTTTCTCTTCCTTCACCTCTTCCTCCGCCGGCTCCCGGCTCCAGTGCGCACCGCCCTGGCCAACTCCTCGTTTCTGCAGCAGAAGGATTACCGCTCGCTGGCCCGCGAAGCCGACCGCATCCTGCTGGCTGCGAGGACTTTCGCGGTCCAGGCGGCGGTCCCCGGATCTCCAGCAGCACCTCAGCTTCAAGCAACGCCCTCAGCGCCGGACGAGCCATCGGTCGTAGCAGGAGTCGCTACCCGCAGGCGGTCAGGAGCCGCCTTTTGTTTCTACCACCAGCGTTTTGGCGCCAAAGCACGGCGATGCATCCCGCCGTGCAGCTTCAAGCCGCAGGGAAACGAGAACGCCAGCGCCCGCTAGCAGTCGCGGCCGTTGGCGACAAGGAAAGGCTGCTTTTCATTGAAGACTCGAGGTCGGGGAGGCGGTTCCTGGTGGACTCTGGCTCGCAGAAGAGCCTCGTTCCCCCGACTGGCTCCGACAGGTTGGCAGAAGGCTGCAGGCCGCAGCTAACCGCGGCTAACGGCTATCCCATCAAGACGTTTGGCGAAAGGTTGGTGACTGTGTGTTTCCATGAACGGGACTTCCAGTGGAACTTTGTGGTAGCTGCTAGCTCAGTCCCTATTTTAGGGGCTGATTTTCTTTGTGCTCACGGGCTCCTTGTTGATGTAGCTAACAGACGTTTGATCGACGCTGTGTCTTTTTCGTCACTGCCTTGTGAGACGCGAGGAGCTGGGCCTTTAATGCATGCTAACTTTTTAGCTTCGGGTAATGTGTTTCAGCGTTTATTGTCTGAATTCCCCTCGCTGACTGTTCCTGATTTTGCAAACACAAACACAAAACATGGGGTCGAACATTATATTCCCACAACGGGCCCCCCGGTGTTCGCACGTGCACGCCGCCTCGATGCTACTAAGCTAGCAATAGCACAGGAAGAGTTTGCTAACATGGAGCGTTTAGGCATCGTGCAGCGCTCAAACAGTCCGTGGGCCTCCCCCCTGCACATGGTGCCCAAAGCAGACGGCAAATGGCGTCCATGTGGGGATTTCCGCCGCCTTAATAACATCACAGAGAACGATCGTTATCCCATCCCCCACATCCAGGATTTTTCAGTGCACCTGGCTGGGACCTCCATTTTTTCTAAAGTAGATTTAGTACGGGGGTACCACCAGGTTCCTGTGCATGTGGAGGATGTCCCTAAGACCGCTGTTATCACGCCTTTCGGCCTGTTTGAGTTTTTGCGCATGCCTTTTGGTCTTAAAGGTGCAGCACAAACATTTCAGCGGTTGATGGATTCAGTCCTAAGGGGTCTGTCCTTCGTATTTGTGTACCTGGATGACGTCCTGGTGGCTAGCAGCTCGGCTGAGCAGCACATGTCCCACCTCCGTGAGGTTTTTCAGCGCCTGGCAGCACATGGCCTGATTGTAAATACAGCGAAATGCCAGTTTGGACTGCCAGTCATTGACTTTTTGGGCCACCGCATTTCTGCAAGTGGTGCTGTCCCATTACCAAACAAGGTGCAGGCGGTGTCTGATTTCCCACAGCCCCAGTCTGTTAAAGCGCTACAAGAATTTTTGGGAATGGTTAACTTCTATAACCGTTTCCTCCCCAGGGCAGCACAACTGCTGCGACCGCTCTATGGAGCGCTGAAAAAGAAAAAGCCCAACGACAGTGTTGACTGGACACCAGAACGCCTACAGGCATTTGGTGATGCTAAAGCTGCACTGGCCACTGCTGCCCTTTTGGCCCATCCATCCCCAGCGGCGCAAATAGCTTTAACAACCGACGCATCTGATGTTGCGGTGGGGGCTGTGTTAGAACAGCAGGTTTCCGGGGTTTGGCAGCCGCTTGCATTTTTCAGCCGTACGCTGCGGGACAACGAGCTTAAATACAGTGTTTTTGACAGAGAGTTGCTGGCGCTTTACCTGGCCACACGCCATTTCAGGTTTTTCCTGGAGGGCCGCCGGTTCACTGCATATGTTGACCACAAACCCTTGGTGTTTGCGATGTCAAAAATTTCTGACCCCTGGTCTGCTCGCCAGCAACGCCACCTCGCAGCGGTGTCTGAATTTACTACAGACATTCAGCATGTGGCTGGAAAATCCAACGTGGTGGCCGACTGTCTCTCTCGGGTGCTGATCTCTCCCGTATACGTTGGCATCGATTTTTCTGCTATGGCTGCGGACCAACGTGGCGACGCAGAAATACTCGAGCTCCAGTCCGGGCCCACAGGCCTCGAGTTGGAGGAACGGCAGGTGAATGACGGAGGGCCTCTCCTGCTCTGTGATGTTTCTACTGGCAGGCCCCGCCCCCTGGTTCCAGTTTCATGGCGACGCCGCGTTTTTGACTCCTTACATTCCCTTTCTCACCCAGGTGTTAGAGCCTCGGTGAAACTGGTCAGTGCAAAGTTTGTTTGGCCCGGTCTGCGTAAAGCGGTTAAGGAGTGGGCAGCAGCGTGTGTCCCATGCCAGCGTGCTAAGGTTAACAGACACACCAAAGCACCTTTGGAACCCTTCTCCATCCCAGGTCGGCGGTTTGATCATGTGCACGTAGACCTGGTGGGCCCTCTGCCTCCATCACAGGGTTTTACTCATCTGCTGACTATAATAGACCGGACCACCAGGTGGCCTGAGGTGGTTCCTCTGACATCCACGACATCTGCAGTGGTGGCCCGGGCATTTTTGTCTACCTGGGTGGCGCGTTTTGGCCCCCCTTCAGACATTACATCGGACAGGGGCCCGCAGTTTGTTTCTGAACTTTGGTCTACCATGGCCAAGGGTCTGGGGACTAACGTTCACAGGACCACCGCTTACAACCCCCAAGCTAATGGTTTGTGTGAACGGTTTCACAGGTCATTGAAAGCCGCACTTCGCGCTGCATTGACCGGTGACAACTGGATTGACCGTCTTCCCTGGGTTTTGTTGGGGTTACGTACCGCAACCAAAGAAGACCTGAGCTCTTCCCCGGCTGAACTGGTTTACGGTCAGCCTGTGCGCGTCCCCGGTGAGTTTTTACCTGAGGTACCCTCACCACAATTCGCCCCACCGTTGCCACATTTTTCACCTCAGGAGGCCCCTTTTCGTGTCCCCGGCCCGGTACACCATTGTTTACCGCAGTCGTTTGTCCCTAAGAGTCTGGAGTCCTCTAAATTTGTTTTTGTCAAACACAATGCACACAGGACACCACTACAGCCTTTGTATGATGGACCGTTTCGGGTTCTTCAACCAGGTCCGAAACACTTCCTTTTAGATTTAGGGGGTCGTACTGAGACTGTCTGTATCGATAGGCTTAAACCAGCTCATGTTGTGTCAGATGATCAGGTTGTTACGGCCCAGGCTCCTCGCAGGGGCAGACCTCCATCCACATTGCTAACGGACTGCGGTCCTTCTTCCAGAGACTCTCAACGTCCATTGGAGCCCGAATCTTCTGCAGACCCTCCTCGTAGCCCTCCGCTTCATCAGACTGGTTCTGCAGGGCCCAGGTTCAGCCGTTCTGGTCGTTTGATCAAACCTAAAATGCGGGACTAGTGATGGACCTTACTGGGTGTTCTGGGGGGGCGTGTGTGGTGGACCACTAGGGGGCTCTACTCACACCCAGTGGACCGAAGGCATTACAGGATGTTTTATTGTGAAAAGCCGGAGGACCGGATGTGGTATTGGATATATAAGGCGGTGTTGGGTGCTTCCCGCCAGTTTAGTAGGAGTTGATTAAAAGTGAAGATCTACATCCCATCTCCTGTGTCGTCTCTTCACTGCCTCCTACAGTTCGCCATTTGCCCTCTTCAAAATGGCGTCCGCGACGGCCACAGAAGCTAAGGACTTTCCAAGAAAACACGGTAAAAACAATTATTTCTTTGCTGAGAAAAAATATATATCTTAGCTGACTTAGTCAGCTAAGAAATATATTTTCTCAGAAAAACCTTGTGCTATAAAGTCAGTGACTTTGTAGCACAAGGTTTTTCTGAGCTTAACCGGTTCAAATGGTCAAATCTGCTGGATTTAAAAAAGTAGTTCGCCATTTGCCCTGTTCAAAATGGCGGTTAGCGTGTTAGCATTAGCATCCGCTAGCATTGCTAATACATAAGTGCTTTTGAAATTGCGGACCTAAATAAATTAATAAGTGCTTTAGAAACAGCGGAACAAATTTTTGGATTAGCGCTGCCCAGCACTGGCTAACGATATATACATCACTAGGCCTATATGTTTTGGCAGTGGCGGCTGGTCATTTTATTTTATGGGGGGGGCGCCATAAACTGTTTAATTTTTTTAAACATGTGTAGAAGTATGCATAATTATGTTTGTAGTAAAGTAAAGTAAAAGTTTGATCATGTTTTTATTTGTATATATCAGGTGTATCCATTTGTATAAAACTATCATTAATAAAACATGGTTCATCTTCACCTTGTTTGAGGCATCAGTGTGAAAAGAGAATGGGAGTGTTCTGCTTCCACTTTTCAATTTTTGGACAACTTCTATCATATTCTGTTATCATTATTTTAGTAATACAATTAGAACTGGAACCAGAAACTGTGAGCCCGTCTATTAGAACTGGAACCAGAAAAGTTTGAACCCTGCTCCAATGCTGCGGGCCTTGCTGCCCTTCCACTTGGTCTCTTGGACACATAAAACATCTACCTTCCTTCTCTGCATCATGTCAGCCAGCTCTCTACCTTTGCCTGTCATTGTCCCCACATTTAGAGTTGCAACCCTCAGTCCTACATTCTTCACTTTCCTCTTCTCCTCTGTCTCCTGACACGTTTCCCTCCTCGTGGTCTTCTACTAACAGTAGCACAATTTCTGCTGACACCGTTTGTCAACAGCACCTGTGGCGGTCGTTGGAGGTTGTGCAGGTGGTAAGAGGAGAGACAGGTGAGGAGGAGGAATATGTCTCTCCTTACCTGTCTATCTCTCCTCTTACCACCTGCACAACCCTGAGAAATCTAAAAAACTTCAAAAGTTCTAAGACCAGAAACCATAGAGGAGGAACCCAAAAATCTAGAACCAGCTGGTCCATAACTTCTATAGATGCTGGTCCACAGCATCCAGAACCAGCTGGTCCACAGCATCCAGAACCATCTGGTCCACAGCATCCAGCACCAGCTGGTCCACAACATCTACCAGCTGGTCCACAGCATCTAGAACCAGTTGGTCCACAACATCTAGAACCAGCTGGTCCGCAACATCTAAAACCAGCTGGTCCACAACTTCCAGAACCAGCTGGTCCACAACATCTAAAACCAGCTGGTCCACAACATCCATAGGAGCTACTTGCAAGGGGCTTTGTTTTCATTCTCCAGATCAATACAGTGTTAAGAGTATAACACCACCAGTGACATTTATTTAGTATATAAAATTATTAATATTTGATAATTTTTTATAAGCAAATTTAAATAAATGTAGCCATCAGAGTCCATACTGTACAATAATAACCTGCACTGGCAACCTAACTCCACAAACAAACAAAGAACAAAACAAACTCACTCACCAGTTGCCACTTTTAGAAACAGTCAGCTGAGCTGAAGGCTTTTATCACAAACAGACTCAGAGCCACCTAAAAGTGGAGAGGATATCAGTCAGGAATGGTAATACAATATCAGCATTAGGCTAGCATTAGCATGTTAGCTAACAAACTAACCAGTTGCCACGTTTAGATTAACAGTCAGCTGGATGTTTTTTTCACAAATAGCCATAAGTTGAGAGGCATGTCAGCCAGAAATGCAAATAGACATTAGATAAAGGGCTTTAAAACTTACCTGAGCATGCCTGCTTGAGTCACTGACACACGGCAAATTTTCCAGACAAAAATAAATAAATAAACGCCGGAAACACGCGATCGGTAGGCAGAGCTCACGTTAGATGTCCAGGGCGGTGAAAACTGTGCCCAGCGTTATCCCATTATTTTGTAAGGTGGGGGCATCATTATGCATGCGCCAGTTATAATTAGAGTCAATGGATAAGCTCAGAGCGCCCCAAACAAAACAGGAAGTACGTCACGAATCAGAAAACGTTTTTTGAAACAAACAATAACTCATTGATACTCATAAAATATTTATCCTACACAACTAAAAACATATATGCATATATTTCGAAATATTTTTATTTTATTATTTAATTTTTATATAAAAATAATTAAAGTCTTCAATTTAAAATGGTCCAGAAGTTCCAGAGGGGCGGCGCCCGGGCGCCCCCTAGTGGCGAGCCGCCACTGGTTTTTGGTATAAAACTTGAAATAGGAATTTAAAAAGCATATGGTGTCCTTTTGCCATAATTTATTTTGAAAACTGCTATACCACAAAATAATCTCAATTTAGAAAATTCCAGCATTAGGACCAGAGTTTTAAAATAATAAACAAATCAAGTATTACGGTAGGCTTCTTTCTTGTAGTGCAAAACGGTGCAAAATACAGTATATCAAATGTAGTTTTAGCCATATGTTTTAAACCAGGGGTCTGCAACCTTTACGATCAAAAGAGCCATTTTAAACCTTTGTTCACTAAATTAAAAGTGATCAGAGCCGCAACAACCTGCTATGGTTATCAACTGGTGGCCCATGGGCTACTCTAGGTTTGTTGGAGGGGACTTTTGTGGCCATTAGGTGTGCCATTATAAAGCTAAAAAAAAAATCTAATAATTTAAATGTTTACAATCGACGGAACACAGCATTTTGCTCATGCATCCAAGTACAGCAAACTACGGCAAGCCGGCCGTAGTTTGCTTGTAGCTTTGCTACTTAGCTCTCGAAGAAAATATTTTAACACCACTTGCGCAGTTTTCAACAAAAAAAGTAACGATTAAATCTGACAACTATGATTTTACATCAGACACAGCATTACTGTAGTTAGCCCGGTAGAAGAGAGATCTCTATCGTAGGTATCGTTTCTACTGTGTACCGTATATATCGCGCGCATTACTAAAAACAAACAAACAAACAAAACAAAAAAAACAAGAAATACTAAAGCATGCGATAAGGACACAAATTGAAGTACCAAAAAGTGAAAATGAAATAACCTATAATATTTATAAGGTCCAAAAGAAATACAGTAAACAAGTTTTTCATCCGTTCTTTGACTGTGTGGGCATTTTTGTGTTTGCTGAGGTCAATTAGCTGGGCAGACATCTCGAACTGGGCTGATGTAAAAGATGTACATCTAATTATTACTTTCTGGGAGTTTAGTTAAATAATGAGAAAATCTGAAAACAGACTGACAAAAAAAAAGGGGGGGGGGCATGCACTCACATGCAGTTACATCATCCACTTTCATGCAACAATTAATTCTAAATCATATGTTGCTTTATTTTGGGGGAGTGGTGGCACAGAGGCTAGAGAGCCTGTGATCGGAAAGCCACTAGTTAGAATCCCCATGACTGTACCATCAAACTATGGGTGGGAAAGGTGAAGCACTCACATCTTCCTCCACCCTCATTTGCCCCACTCTGGGCCCTTAACCCCCACCATCTGCTCCCCTGGAAACTGTAGATAGCAGCTCTCTGCTCCACACAGAGGGCCGTGGTGGTAGCTCGGTGGTCTGTGTTGTCAGGAAGGGCATCCGGTGCAAAACAATGACCAAGTCTTCATGTAAGTTAGTCCCTGTGGCACCCCCTAAAATAAAAAATATGAATGTTGCTGTTTTATTTTTGGCAAAAATATAGAAGGCATCTTTTTTTTTTTTTTTTTTGTGCAGGAAAATGCACTGAGCGGGCAAATAATGATTAAAACATATCAAAACTGCCAAGAGACAAATGAACACATGCACACACAGTTGTTACTGTACATTTTCACCTATCTTTCATGGTGGAAGGCAGTGACTAATGGAAGACAATACATTTGTACTTAATAATTTAGGAAACTTCAGACAAGTTACATACAGGTGGCCCCCGACTTACGAGCACATCGACTTACGAGGTTCCGGACTTACGAGCTGGCTAACGAACAGGAACAGTAAAGTTGTACAGAACATACAGAAAATACAGCACTGGTATGTGTTTTTAGATGAAAGTGTGTTAGCTAACCATTTGTAAACAAAGTTCTGTGCATGTTTATGAACTAGTATGTACATTTGTGTTGAAAAACGGGTGTTCGTAGCACTAGCATACATTTTCCGACTTACGACAGAAAATCCGGACTTACGAGCGACACGTGTTTCGGGTTCCGACATACGAGATTTCGTGTTACGAGCACCTCGTAGGACCGGAACTCGCTCGTAAGTCGGGGACCACCTCTGGATTTTTACCAGTTTCCAACCGAGAACATTGCCGATGTTTTTAACTAAAATAGAACAAAACTTTTCCCTGGTTGGTTTTTGAACAGATTAAGCAATTATGTTTTTTTTTAAAAGAGGAAAATGGCATTAATGTTGCATTAAAAGGGTCTAAATAAGCTCTCATGAGTTTTAAAGGACAGCACCCACCATGACAGTAATAATTCACCATATTGGACAATTACTGTAGTAGAATATGATGTCTATTTTCATTTTTGCAATTGGGCCAGGCGAGCGTTAAAAAAAAAAAAAAAAAACGAGTCCCGGATGAATCCGGAAACCCGGCCGAAGATTGCCGAAGTGTGAAGTGACGTCATTAAAGTCTCCCCCAGAAGGCAGGAGTGAGTTCGCCATGGAGGTTTATGAGAGAACTGCAGTTAAACTCGTGTCCTACGTGGATGCGTGATCTCTAAATATTTCCTGGTGCAGTTGTGTGTACAGCTGGACCAGCGCTCTGTTTTTATTTATTTTTTAGAACTTTTTAATAAGATATAACCAGTGCTTTAAGTGGGCCGGAACTCACCGGTACCCAGTTCCGCCACTTCTAAAATTTAACCCTGAGAGTACCGGGACTTTTTTTAAGCGTAAGGTGCGTTCCGGAACTTATTTTCGTCTTCTCCACTTGAAAGACCCGTGGCAGATTAGAATGCATCATTTCCCCCGACTGGATTTCAAGAAAGAGTAATGCATCTTCACGATAATAAAACATCTTTGGTGGAGCGCGTCATTTTGGCCAATCACAACCTCAGGATAGACAGGGGGAGGAGACGACAGCGAACTCTGTAAAAAAACAAAAACAAACTCTGCAGCGCGACAGAGCGCGAGGGAAGCGGAAGTAACTCCTCCAACGTGTGGGTAAAGTTAATATTTTTATACATGCAGTGGAGTGTAACCATTGTTTAGTAAAATGGCATGTTGTGTTACAAATAAAACTAAATAAAAATTAACAAAATAACAGTCAATTGCACCCCTAAAGCCACTGTGATAAAGTATCACATTAATTTAATTATCTTAGCCACAGGAGTGAGTTTAAAAACAGGATGATGTCTATATGAACTAGTTGAATGAGGTGTCTCTAAAATATCCTGATTCATGATCAATAATAATTTCAACAATTTTTTAATCTGTCCACAGGACCTGACTTTATTTTGTTAGATGTCTCTAAAATAGTTAGTGAATCATGTTTACATGTAGGTAAACATAGATGTTTAACAACTTGTTAAAATACACCAGAATGCAGGAAATGGCATCTACTTTATTCAAAATTTCTGGCAAAACATCTTCACCAGCATATTTAAGAAATTAGTTTTTACTGTTAGTAAGTAAGTTTTATTTATATAGCACATTTCACAGACATGAGAGTCGCATAGTGCTTTACAAAAGGAAAAATAAAATCATAAAATCACGTCACATAGTGCTTTACAAAAGGAAAAATAAAATCATAAAATCACAGAAGTACTATACAGAAAGGTAAAACATAACAAACTCTAAAATCAATGTACAAAATTAACCAAAAGCCTGTCTGAAGAGATAAGTCTTAAGTTTTTAAATGCATCTGTTGACTCGGAGCAGCGCATTGTTAGCAAAATGTTCTGCTGTATTTGACTTGCTGCTGTTGTTGGTTGTTAATTTTTTGGTTGACACAATCTTTCCTATTTATGTTCTCATTAAATTAGGTTAGTAAATGACTTTTACCTGAAGCATGTTAAAAAATTACAAAATCTTTCGGGGGGGGGTTGGCGCAACGTTTGTCACCTTTTTCATCCCTTCTGAGTTTGCAGGTATGCATATTATTATGACATTAGGGAGGGTACCGGCACTTATTTTTTTCCACTTAAAGCACTGGATATAACACCGCTGCGGTTAAAACTGTTGCTGCTCTCACTAGCTCCTCTGAGGAGCCAGCAGTGCGTCTTCTCCCCGGCTCCGCCTTCCGCTGGTCACCTTTGAAGTTCCTTCGTGGTGCTCGGCTCTGTATCCAGCCTTGCGGGGAGCACGCTCGCTCAGAGCTCCTCTGCGGCTGCCTTTTTAATTCTGTACTCCCGACCTGGCTGTCAGGTCACGGGGAGAGAATAAAAAGTGGATGCACGCTCAGAATATGATAGACATCAGTGAGCGACCGCAGGATTAATCAACAGGCAGATTTATTAACAAGGGAATATTAAATATGTTTCGCTTTTTTTTCCCTCTCTGAGCAGCGGAGGGAGGTGGTGCTGCTGTGCTGATCAGCAGCCAGTTGTACAATTATTACTGAGGAAATATTAAAATGACACAACACGACTACTTGTAAAAGTCTGACGTTTGTCCCACACATCATTTTTATTAGTTGTATTCTCTGGTCAGAAGTTGATGCATACTTGTTCTATTTCGTGTAGCTCCGCCCTTTAACCACGCCTATTGGGTGTGTCCCTGCGCTTCGCGCCAACATTGAACCTTTTAGTCCACGCCCACCTGCTGCGAGTTATAACTCCGCCTATAACTCCAAGGCGGATACTTCAGTGATGTCAATGCCCATATATGGAGAGGGGCAGATTTTCCCGGAGCTGCGGCTAAAATCTGCTATAAATCATGAAATAAGACATTTAGCGTTATTTCTCTACAATATAAATAAACGCCCCTGTTTTATTTTTAAATAAACTAATAAATATTAATGGCAATGCAATTTGAAAACATGGTGGGTCATGGACTTTAAGGTTACATTATGTTTAATATGTTAAGGAACTGTTGTATTTTGACTAATCACACTTCACTCCCAGGTACAAGCTTGTCATCACCAAAAAATAAAGAAAATAAAACGGTTTACAAAGTTTTTCATAAAAATGTGCAACAAATGTGTTGGTGGACAAGCACACCAGAGCAAGTCTTCCTCTACAATATGATGTATGCAGACAATGAAAAACTTGAGTGGCATACTCTACTGAGTCCATGTGAGACACTTCAGTCCTTTTAACTAAAATAAAATAATCCTATCGGAGAAAAACGTTGCCCACTTGTGCTTCTGATGGAAACAAAGGAATTGTTTAAAAAAGGACAGTTGTCTGGAGGAATGAGACCAGAAGTCAGTCTTTGCTGGTTTATCCGGATGAATCTATAACGAACATTTGTAGTTTTTCCTTCGTGATGACGAGTTTAGAGTTTCTCCTTCATTGTTTCTCGTGTGTGTTATTGTGCAGAGATCCCTGGGTTTCTGTCTGATGATGAGTGCCGTGTGGTGATGAGGCTGGCACAGCTGAAGGGTCTGTTGGAGAGTCAGCTGATGGTCCAAGAAGGTCAAGAAGAACTGGCCAAAGAGCTCAACCTCAACCCGGAGGAGATCTTTAACCTTCTTGATATTAACCAAGATGGACAACTGCAGCTTCAAGAGGTCTTTGTCTGTTTGCGGATTGTAACGTGAATGACAGAAAGTGTTTTTCCTCTTCATAAAGCTGGTAACTCATCCTCTCTTTACTGCTCTAAGATATTGACTCATTCTCGGGCGAGGGAAGGCATCTGGCTCACGCCGGA
>JBBPBX010005269.1:55163-72755 GCA_038048925.1 Garcialebias charrua | reverse complement strand
AATTTGGCAGCACGGTGGCACAACTGGTAGAGCTGCTGCCTCTCAGCGAGAAGGTTGCCGGTTCAAATCCCGGTCCGGGGCCTTTCTGGGTGGAGTTTGCATGTTCTCCCCGTGCATGCGTGGGTTTCCTCCGGGTACTCCGGTTTCCTCCCACAGACCAAAAAACATGCACGTTAGGCTGATTGGTGACTCTAAATTGACCCTAGGTGTGAGTGTGAGAGTGGATGGTTGTTTGGTGTGAGTGAGACAGGTCCCTCTTGTAAATGAGTCCCCGTGACTCAACGAGGCTGCCTGTATAAATAAAGGTTGAATGAAAAAATAAATAAGGACAAAGGTGTTCAAAAATCAGCTAAAATTTTAAATTTAATAGTTCAAAAAATGGCTAACAATCAAATTTCAATGAAATATAAATCAAAAGATAACACATTTGGGCCCAACTTAAATGAGGTCAACTGAACTCTTAACAAAACTGACCTGCTAACAAAGAACAAAGGGCTGCTTAAATGGGGCTGGAGTAACCCAAATCTGCCACATGAGGGAGGCACAACATAATAAAGGGAACAGGAAATACAAATTGGCTAAATACAGCATTTGAAACAAATAAAGCAAAACTCAACTAACTTAGCACAAACAATAAGTGAATATTAAAGTGACAAAACTAACTAACTAAAGCCAAGTTTAACAAATAAAGTTCCCTCTCCCCTCAGTCTTTTAGAAAAGTGGTATGTAGGCTTCCTCCTCCAGCTGATCTGCATTTGCAGCACACATGTGGTGGTGGTAGAAGCATCCACCACAGGATTAGACGTGTGGTTTTTGTCCTCGACTGTCCCGTTTAGTCGAGCTGTTAAAGTTCGACCAGGTTCTTGTTAGGGTTGAGTTTTCCAGGATCTCCACCAACCTCTGTGTCTTCCACCGAGCCTCAGACGGTTTGTCATCATCCTGCAGAGGACGAAAAAAGACGGTTTTGTACAAAGTATCGTACATGCAGTGTAAATACTGTGAAAACCGCTGACACAAGAAAACAAACTGTCTGTTTCATTGATTAAAGACAAAACATGTAACAAAATCTACAATCGAACATCCAGGAAAAATGTTTTTTTGTAGTAAATCCCAACCTGAACTTTGACTTTTCAGGTCCAGAAATTTTTTACTCTGTGTTTTTCATTGATGCTCGGTTTGAATTTTATTTTTTTACTTTGAGAAACACAAAACCCTGCAGCTTTTAAGCTGATTTCCAAAAGCATGTTTTCTGCTATAAAACAAACTATTACAGGTGGTCCCCGATTTACGAGCACATCGACTTACGAGGTTCCGAATTTACGAGGTTATATTTAATAAAAATATGAAAAAAAGTTGTTTTTCGTGTGTGTTTAAATGTTCTTAATTTCATGTGTACAGCACTTTGTTGCAGCTGTGGTTGTTTTAAAGGCTTTACAAATAGTAATTATAATAAAAATTATAATTTTTAATCATATTTGCGCAGCTTCCGGCCGTTTCCGGAAATGCCGCGGTGTCCTCCATTTTACGTTTAGTTCCAGTCACGGCAGCTGCAAGTTGGCTTTGGAGGACCGTGTGTCCCATCAGGGTTGCCTCATACGGATAAATTAGCTGGAAACGCTCGGTGAACTCTGTGGATGTCTCAGGCCTGGAGCAGCAGCCGCCGATCGCTCCGCCGATCGCTCCGCCACCACACCGCGCCGCCCGACAACAGCAGCTCATGGGCTGGGCTAACACGCAGCTAATGCTAACGCGGGGACACCGAGCCGACAGGCCGCGGAGAGGCCACCTGCGTCCGGGAGCTCGCCTCAATGTCCACTTTGCAGCCTAAGATGTCGGGGACACCGAGCTAACAGAGAAGCTAACATGCTAAAACGCAGAGAAACCGCGCCGACAGCCTTTTTTGGATGGGCTAATGCTAACAGGTGCAGCTAATGGCGGCTAACGCGCGCAGATGGTTTTGGATGGACGGACACCGCGGAGAAACAGCTTTCAGTAAGTTATTAATTTTTTAATCTTTTTCTGGCTCCAAATGTATGGCGTTAACAAGCTAACAGTCCTTCCTGTAAACAGTTTGGACCGCGTAGAGCTGCACGAAGCGGAGCTCGGACGTGCAAGAGCTAACATGCAAACAGACGGACAAGCTGCAGCTCAAAGTAAGAAATACATTTTTTATTTTTTATGTATGTGTTTTTTTTATAATTATAGGCAAAGTGCTTGTTAACTTGGTAACTGTTCATTACCGTACATGTACGTGTATCAGTGGCGGCTCGTGCGGCATATACAAAAAAAAGGTGATCCCCGATTTACGAGATTTTCGTCTTACTAGATAGTCGTAGTAACGGAACTCGCTCGTAAGTCGGGGACCACCTGTATTTAAAGTAATTTTAGGGTCAAAGCTTCAAAGTTTAAATTTGCTATTTTAGAAATGCATGTTTGATATGAAAACACTTGTTTCTTTTACTATTTTAGTCCAAACATTTAGCGATAAATAAGTTTAACAAATTACCAAAACTGTGATTTTTTTCAGAGTAAAGTAAACGGCATGTCTGTAAACCTGAAGTCCAGATTTCAAATCCAGGGACTCTCCTCCAGTTCTGGACCAGTCCTCATTTGACATTCAGGTCTTCAGAGACTAAAACAAATGCAGGATTGTTTTTACCGTCAGAATGTGTTCGAGGAGGACGGCTGCTTTCTGCTTCACATCCTCCAGCTGCCTCCTCCTGGTTGTCTCCTTCTGCAGCTCGGCCTCCAGTCGTCCCAGCGTGAGCACTTTTTGATGATATTGCTCAGATGTTTTGGTGAGGCAACTCCTGGAACCACAACACGGACAACTACTCACTGCGAGGTGGGCTTTTGATCAGTAACAGAACCTTTCACTTTAAAAGGTACTCAATGCAATGTGAAGGCCGTTAAAAATTATAAACTAAATCCACTATTTATATAGAAAAATTTGTCAACTAAATTTGTGAACAGCTGCCTCCCCAGGCGTTTGTTTAGCTACAGAATCAACTGAAGCAACTGAAAACAGGTCAACAACAGCAACGTCCATGAAAGAGCAGTTTGGGATGGACAAGTCACACGGTTGTGATGCGTCGGTTCCTTATTTGCTCAGATTTGTTGAGTAAAGTATAAAGGTCCACCGACATGATTTTTTTACTATTCATAAAATTGCTCAAAATATATATATATATATATATATATATTTTATCATTTAAATATGTTCCTTTATGCAAACAAAATGATAAATCACTTTAATTTTGCTTTAAAAGTGATTTTGAACTTCAAGCCGTGTTTAATCATGGGAAATCTGATTACACCCGAACGCACCATCTGTGATGTCACACCGGGCAGAGCTCTGGGCTTGTCACAGTGCGCAGGTATGAGCAGCTCGACATGAAGGTAAGTCTGATACAGCATCAGACCTAAATTAGATCCTGTTGTTTCTTGTTCCATCACCCAAACTATTTTCTGCTTCCCAAAATGAAGACAAATAGCTCAAATCTTCACATAGATTGATAAATTCGTCGGGTTTTAAATGGTCCGCTATTAAAGAGACCAGAGCCCTCTGCCCAGTGTTACATCACAGATGGTGCGTTCGTGTGTAATTGGATTTCCCATGATTAAACACGGCTTGAAGTTCAAAATCACTTTTAAAGCAAAATTAAAGTGATTTAGCATTTTGTTTGCAAAAATGAACATATTTAAATGATAAAAGATATATATTTTGAGCAATTTTATGAAAATTAAAAAATTGTGTCAGTGGGGCTTTAATGTGTTTTGTTCACACTGAGTTCATACCCACATTTTAGATTTGCATATCGATATCTCTAAATAAAACTACTGGAGTAAATACTTTGAAACTGGGCCATTGGATATGGTTCAAAATAACCTTGAGGTGTTGTACAGGTGGACTGACTCAGATCACTTGTGCTAAAACTTTCTTCTTGCATTTCCAAAAATAACTACCGTATTTTCTGGTGTATAGGTCGCACCTATGTTTAGCTCTGCTGCAAATGTCTGCCACAGGAGCGCACAGCAAGGCTTTAAAGAAGATTGACACTTAAAAACAATTATTTGTTTGATAAAAATTATAGCAAATATGTGTCTGAGCTGAACTTTTCCTTAATAAATGAACGTAATTGTGAAATGAGCTGGATTTAAAAATTTGTTTTGCTGAAAGTGATAACAAGCCATATACAGTATAGGTCGCAGGCCTTGAAAAAAAACATTAAAAGGTGCGACCTATACACCAGAAAATACGGTAATCAAAACTTACTCTACACAATGATGGTTTTATTACTTGTCAGTGCATAGTAATGTATAATCTATGACCCACAAAGCTTCTATTAATTGCCCATTAACAAGCAGTAACCATCAAACAGTCAACAAACTGTTTTCTCTTTCCAGTTCCCATTCAGAACTTGCAAAACGTAACAAAGGTGACGCCTTCTGGCTTTATTTAAGTAATGCACAGTAATAAAGCATGTATGGCTCCTATAACGTTCGTCAGTCTATTATATGCCTCAGAGCTGTTTCTCTAAAAAACTTCCATCAAATTTGTCAGATGTTTTCTCTTATAACTTTAAACAGTCAAACTGTAGTTTTTTTCTTTCTGAGTAGATGGGACAGTAATATACATAGAACCAGGACCTGGGTGAGCTGGTATTACTGAGGACACTCAAAATAATTCAGAAACATAACCAGATTAGATGATTGGCTAATAATAAGTGGGTAAAAATGAGACCACATCTATTGTGTTCTTCTCCGTTTTGCTTCAAATACAACATTTTACATCACTAACTCGCACCATGAAAGAGCTGCGTTAGAAGGTATTTTGTGTGTTTGTCTGGGTCTAGTGGTATAGGTCAAAGTCTGGACACTTAACTTCCAACTAATTAAATTAGAACAGTAGGTGGCCATGTTGTTAGAACTGTTTCATTCTTCAGCAGAAAACAGTCTTTGCTTCTTGAAAATAAATAAAACCATGTACCTGAGAGTCTCTGTCTCGTTCTGTGCATCCGCCTGGTTGCTGAGACATTCTGCTTTCTCCACGTTGAGCTGCCTACACATTTGCCAGAGTTGGTCCACCTCCTTAAAATGATGAGATTAAAATATTTCACTGAACCATAGAACAACGTGATAACCTATAAAACCAAAACAGACTTAAAGCCCCACTGACATGATTTTTTAATTTTCATAAAATTGCTCAAAATATATATCTTTTTTTCATTTAAATATGTTCATTTTTGCAAACAAAATGATAAATCACTTTAATTTTGCTTTAAAAGTGATTTTGAACTTTAAGCCGTGTTCAATCATGGGAAATCCGATTACACATAAACGCACCATCTGTGACGTAACACCGGGCAGAGCTCTGGGCTTGTCACAGTGCGCGGGTGTGAGCAGCTCACATGAAGGTAAGTCTGATACAGCATCAGACCTAAATTAGATCCTGTTGTTTCTTGTTCCATCACCCAAACTATTTTCTGCTTCCCAAAATGAAGACAAATAGCTCAAATCTTCACATAGATTGATAAATTTGTCGGGTTTTAAATGGTCCGCTATTAAAGAGACCAGAGCCCTCTGCCCAGTGTTACGTCACAGATGGTGCGTTCGTGTGTAATCGGATTTCCCATGATTAAACACGGCTTGAAGTTCAAAATCACTTTTAAAGCAAAATTAAAGTGATTTATCATTTTGTTTGCAAAAAACAAACATTTAAATGATAAAATACATATATTTTGAGCAATTTTATGAATAGTAAAAAAATCATGTCAGTGGACCTTTAAGACCTAAACTTTATTTTTAACCCTTTTGTTTGTGAGAATAATCCAAAGTTTAAGTCTAAGTTTTGTGGCTTCATGTACCTTCTCCAAGGTGATATTCTGCTGGATCAGCGCATCAGTCTCCTCTGTCAGGTCTTGTTTGCTTGAATTCAGATCTTTCAGTCTGGTGTTTCTGGTTTCTAGCTCTTCACTCAGAGCAGAGTTCTCATTCAGGAGGAACGACATCATCTTCCTGTGCTTCCTGTTCGCAGCACTCTCCTTCACAAGATCCGTTGAGAGTGTGGACAAACATTCAGTTTGAGTTTTGAATTGTTCTTCCAGCCTGTTGTTGAACAAGACGTATTTACTGTTTGTTGATGGACTCTGACATTACAGCCAGTCTGCTTCAGTTTACTCCAGACCTTACATTTTACTCTCTGCCTCGAAAGTCGTCTTCAGGTTTTGGAGCTCAGCTTCCTGCTCCTCCGGCAAGTTGACCAGCTGCTTCTCCACAGCCTCCAGGTCAGACTCCTGCTGCTTCAGGGCGATGATCCGCTTCTTCTTCTTCACCAAGTCTTCAGCTGAAGAAAGAAGAAACGAGAGTGAACAAAAACAAATACCTAACCCACGTGACAGGGTTTGCCAGCGACTGTAAAAATGAGCACATACCATGAAAGATGGAGAGATGGCTGCGGAGAAGAAATGGCTCTCAAACTAGAATGCCCATTCTTTTTCTTTTCTTGATTATCAAATTTTGACTTTTGGCCTTGGATATTAGTGATGGTTTAGTCAGGTTTTAAGATCACTGCATTAAAACAATTATGAGTATGCGTGTGTGTGTGTGCATGTGTTTATGCGTGTGAGATGTGTACCGTATTTTCTGGAATATAGGTCGCACCTGAATATAGGTCGCACCTGAATATAGGTCGCACCTGAATATAGGTCGCACCTACCGGTACGTCAAAATGTGGACCGTGTTTAGCTCTGCTGCAAATGTCTCTTCCACAGGAGCGCACAGCAAGGCTTTTAAGAAGATTAACACTTAAAAACAATTAATTGTTTGATAAAAATTATAGCAAATGTGTGTCTGAGCTGAACTTTTTTTTAAAATAAATTAATAATTTTAGCAGGATAAACACCTAAAAAATACATTTGTTAGCTGACATTACTGTAAGTGTGTGTCTCAGTTTAATTTTTGTTAATAAATGATTACAAATCAGCTTATTTTCTAAAAAGCCAAAAATAGGTCGCACCTGAATACTGTATAGGTCGCAGGGCATGCAAAAATGATAAAAAGCCGTGACCTATATTCCAGAAAATACGGTATGGGTGTGTGTGCGTGCGTCTATGTGTGTGAGATGTGTAGCTTTATGAGATATATTAACTAAGGACGCAGCCACAACTAGAGGCCGTGCTTTGGTTACGTGAAATGATTCACTGGAGGCACGAGAGTCTGCATCAGACTGAGTCAAAAGTCTGGATTTATCACTGTTGGATGTTGGCACGTTAGCCAACAGTAAGGGCTGATTATGTAAAAATGGTAAGACAATTATTAATGATAATATTAATATATTAGAGTGTATACTTTAGCACTTTGAGATTTTTATTAATGAAAAGTGCGGTATAAATTAAATTCATTATTATTATTATTACTGTATAAGCTAATATATATATAAAATGTCAAATGTCACAAAGCTGTGTGCTACTACAGTTGTATCAACCAAAGAGAAAATGTGTCTCGTTTCACATCAGCAGATCTGATCATCTTATTGACCTCAATGTGAATGGAACCAGACCATAATTGAAGCTAATAATGTCACTGTTTAAAATTAAAATTTGCCTAATTAGCCCATGTGATAGCTGTTAATTATTTAATTGACTTTTAGGTATTAGCTTCTGTGGCAGATTATTTTTGAACACTGTTGAATTATACTACAATTTAGCACAAATTATTAAATAGTACAATCTGGTATTGCCTCTGATTTATGTAATATTTACACAGTGCAAAATAATATTAGCTACTGGACTATTTTTAGGTTTCACAAACCTGACCTGTTGAGGTTATGGTTAGCCAATATATCAGTAGAGACAATTTTCATCATTCAAAGTATCACCGGGTCTGCAGCGACTACATAAACAGGTAAATGATGATAAATATGTTATTCCAAAACTGGTATGCAATGCTGTTTGTTTATATGTACATTGTGAGTTGTGTGTGTTATTGTCTGACTTCATTTAGATCATCATTAATTACAAAGTATAAACAATATTCCTATACAGCGGGGGTCACCAACATGGTGCCCGCGGGCACCCGGGTGCCCCCAGACCTGTTCTAAAAATAGCACAACTCACTACTAAGCTGCATTTAAATTTTCATTTTATTCAGTTGTTATTCGTGTTTGTATTTACTGCATATATATTTTAAAATGTCTATGTTAAAAATATGTTCTTAAAATATGTTTATTATGCTTTTTTTTTTTTTCAATTTACGCTTTGTTATTTCCGAAGAGTTTATCAAACTGGTGCCCTTTGTATGACTCCGTACCCATGAAGTAGCTCTCAGTTACGAAAAGGTTGGTAACCCCTGCTATACAGCCTAGTTGTTTTACATTAGTGTTGAATTAAATTAACATTAATTATCAAATCTATTAATTTATTATAAAATTATAAATAATTTGTGACACGGATCCAGTTGAGCTGTTGTTTAAATTTAACTCAACAGCTATAGCACATTTCATACTATGCAGCACATAATAGGTACAAGTAAATTACTGTTTTTGTGTTTATATAAATACATATGTCTAAATTAATCCACAGGGTTTGGAAAGCAACATACAGATCAGCAGAAGAAAAGAGTCAACTGTCGCTTTGACTCACAATCCTCACACTCATACCACAAGGCGGGTTCAACCCACCAGTTTGTTTAGGATGTTTCCAGTTCAACTAACCCTACCAAGGAGGACCTGTGCTTGGTGGTATTAACAAACTGCTTTTCAGTGTATTAACTTCATACAGGCCTCTGAAAAGAACTAATCATTGAGGCTACACTCACACTGCAGGGGCTCAATTCCAACTTTTTGCTGGGATTCAATTTATTTGCGTGGTTGTTGACAACATAATTTAATTACAACCTTCATCAGATTCCAGTGTGATGAGTTTACAGCCATGAAAATGTGAAGTGCACTGAGAGCACATAGCCTTATTCTTAAACATGTCTTTATTTTAAAAGAATGCATCTGCCCACTGTTCTTGAGTGAAAGTTGACTAAGTAACTGTCTCACCAAGTTTTGTGGATTTTGGCTGATATTTATCTGTCAGCTCCAGTTGGTCCTGTTTGAGGCGTTGACATAACTTCTTCAGCTTCTCTTTGTACTCTTTATCTGACCGCTGCTGCTCCATCAGCTGTTCAGACAAATCATCCACCTTTTCCTCCTCTGCTCCAACCAGTTGTTTCAGTTCCTCTGTCTTTTCTTTGTTTGTCTTTTCCAGAGCACTGTACTGACAGACGAGGTCCTTATTCTGCTTTTCCAACTCACAGAGTGTACGCTGACAACTATAAGGGGAAAAAGAAACAGTAAAGTAACAATAACTTGTAACATAACCAAAATGTTTGTTCCACCCACTTTGTGAAGTAGTCGATCACAACAAAAAGGAAGACATTTCCTTTCTTACTGCGTGGAAAAGGTCCCATCAAGTCCATCCCAAGTTTAGCCCAGGGTTCAGTCAGAGGTGTGGGTTGTAGAAAACCAGCTGGAGCTTGATTCTCAGGTTTGTACTGCTGACAAACTGCACAGTTCTTTACATGAGTCCACACATCCTTACGAACTGACGGCCACCATGCAACCTCCAACAGCCGGAGGAGTGTCTTTAGCCTGCCTAGATGTCCACTCAATGGCTGATCATGGAAGTACTGAAGAATTTGAGGAACTAAAGACTTGGGAACCACCAGCTGATATTTCATGCCGTCTTTCATTGGGGTTTTCCTGTACCAGAGATCGTGAACTTTGTGGAAGAGAATTCTGTCAGGTCTCTGATATCTCGGATCCTTAACTAGGTCCATGAGGTCATTTTACAACAAGCTATCATCCCCAATCTAACTTGACTGAAAGGGCGAACAGAACTATCAAAACAATGATGTCCTCATTTGTTGGACAGCATCACAATCTATGGGACCAACATATCTGGGAGTTCCGTTTTGCCATCAATGGCGCTCAACATGAAACCACAGGGAGAGCCCCTGCAGAGCTAATGTTGGGACGTCAACTTCAAGGGCCATTGGAGAGGATGATAGCTAAACCACCATCGCCTCAGCAACCCATATATAAATTGATGGAGCGACACAATGAGATGAAGGAAGAAGTCAAACGGAAAGTTGGGATAAGTCAAACCAGACAAGCTAAATACTACAATGCCCGGAGGAGGGGTGCACAGTTCCGGCCGGGAGATTTGGTCTGGGTAAGGTCTCATCCCCTTTCCAAAGCAATAGATAGTTTTTCCTCAAAGCTAGCGCCAAAGTGGTCAGGACCAGCTACAGTGAGGAAACAGTTAGGCCCAGTAAATTATCAGCTCCAGTGGAAAGACCAGCACAGAGGAACAGATACTGTTAATGTGGTTAACTTAAAGCCTTATTTTGGAGTTCAGCCTCCCTTGCCTCCGGCTGGGGGGGGGGGATTGTAACATAACCAAAATGTTTGTTTTTCTCTGCATGAAAAAATAGTAAATAATTGTAAAAAATAGAGGAAGCAAACTGTTTTGTAGAACAGATGCTTGTTATTTCATTGTTAAATCATTCCATGTTTCCACTTTTTAAAGCTGATTTTGGGCAGTATCATGCAGGTTCTCAGGTGTGGTTGAACTTGAGAGATAAAAAGGGGCGTGTGCAGCCGCGCGAGAGAGACGCAGCTGGAGCCACGCAGCTGAAGAGGAAGAGGCACAGATCTGCGCAGCGGGAGACTCAAGTTGACTTAACGTGTAAAACAAGATAAAAAAAGCAAAGATAAGACATTAAACCGCAAGCAAAGTTCATCCCAGCGCCGCAGATTGTGTGTTTTAAAGACTGGATCAGAGTTTGCACACAGGAAACGCCGCCAGGTGCAAGAGGACGTCACAGGGAGGAAGGAAAAACGCTCCCGGTGAGATCTGGACTTTACTTCTCTTTTTGGGTTTTTTTTGGGTGGTACCACTCTCTCTCTCATTTTTTAAATATCTTTTTTTGGGGGGGGAAAGCGAGATAATTTTGGATTTTTTCATTTTTGGATTGTGACTTTGGGGTTGCCGACTTTATTCTCATTAAAAGGCAACAAGGAATTTTTGGACAATTAATTATTCAGGTTTTTGTGTTGGATAATTATCCAGGTTTTTGATTTAATTATTGAAGATATGGGACTCTGTTGCTGACTTTATTCACATTAAAAGGCAACAAGGAATTTTTGGACAATTAATTATTCAGGTTTTTGTGGTGGACATAAACAGTGATTTAAATCTAACCTACTTTTATTTTTAGAGGGATTTTTGTAGCAACTTTACTTATCAGAATAATTATTAGTTCTTAGTGTCATGTCTTTATTTTTTTAAATCATTGGTATGAAAAAACAATTTCGTTCTGAGTGGTTGGATATTTATGTGAAAAAACAACAAATTTCGTTCTGAGTGGTTGGATATTTATGTGTTTATTAAAATAACTGTTGTATCACATTTTGCCTGATTTCCTGTGACAGAACCCCCTTGATGATATTGTGAATTCCGCTTTAAATCAAGTTGAATTTTACAAACTCACACAAAAAAACATTAAAAATAAAGAACTTGCATTCCTTGAAGGAATACATATCACCTGCCAGAGTTTTAGACTAAGACAAATTTGGAGAAAAGACAAAAGTCAAATAATGTTATGCAAAATATGACTGATTTGTTAGCCCTATGTGTTGAGGATAACAACTATCACAACACATTTGAGCTCAGTGTTTGTAAATCTGTCTTGAACTCTGCCATTTTTGTGTTTGCTAGTTATTTTAGCCGTGGTGGCCTTCTTGAATCTAGTTGACTTCAAAACCATTGCATGTGCAAAAATTATGTCACATAGAATAACAAACAACAATAAAAAAGTGAAAACATACAAGAGACACAATAAATATTTGAGAGCACTGAAAAGGGGTCATTATCATGTGGCATTACTCATGCCCTGAGAGCATGAATAAATTAAGTTTAACAACGCCACCCTGGGTGAAATTCCCAGAGAATAATACCTTATTGCTTTTAAGGCCACGCAGGTTCGCTTTGCACTGATTAAAACATCCGGGACAACTGTTCAAAATAACAATGATAATTTATTTACAGTTACCTTAAAACATTCTTTATTTACATCATGTTCAACCTTTTTTGTTATTTCATTCATTTTATCCCAACTAAATAACATACCCAAAAACCCTTTAAACGACACTAAATTACTTCAATAAATACAGGTTACTTCAATAAATACAGCTTTGCACCACAACTATACAGTTCACCCTTCACTGGTTCTGGCACTCTCGACATGCCGTAGCAAAGGCAAGTGGCCGCAGTGACGTCACACTCTACGTGCCACTGCAAGGGGAACACAGCTGACACCACAGTCCATGTTCATAAAGCAGCAGTCTCCGGAAACAGCAGCAGTGGTCCCGATGTGGGGAGACCTAAAGAAAGTTAATTAATAACTACTCTCCATATAGCTGCCACAAAATAAAGCTTATGATGACAATTGTTTCCTTACCTGCTGGTCCTCACAACCATATACACATGTACACACACACACACACACACACAGCCTCGCAGCCGGAGGGAGGGAAGAAGCGCAGCACTGCAGCGCTCTACCTAGAATCACACAGACTTATCATTTCTGACCCAAAATCAGCTATAGTACAGCGAGAGAAAGAACACCTACCGTCCAGCAGTCAAACAGCCCGTACCACACTCAGTGACTGGTTGCCTTTACGGCCAAAACCTGTGGGACACCATGACGGTCAGAACCCACAGCACCAGCCACACGGCGAAGTGTGAAGACGACCCTGTCTGCCTGCATGCAGAGCAGCTGCTCTTATACCACGCCCACTCTAACAACCAAACGTTCGCACCTGGAACCCATCAGCCTAATCGGGCATCTTTCTCTACTGCTACAATCATATTACAGTTTAAGCAAAGAGGCAGAACAAATCAAGAGGTGTTTCAATATTTTATATTTTTCTATTATAATTCAAGTTTTGTTGCCTCCTTGTTTTAAAGTTGACAATAAATTTATAAAAACATGTTTATATGTAGTCGTAACAGCAAGGATCAGGTTTTTAGTTAAAAAAAGGTTACTAAATAAATAGTTACTGCACTAATCAATGCGCTTTCAGTCGGTATAGTATTTGCGCATAGATATTATATAAACACTAGATACCTCATGGTGGGCAGAATCGCATCGCGCAGCGCCGCCATATTGGATGGGGGTTTCTACACAAGAGCCAACAGGAGTAAACACAGGGCGAGTTACTATGCCCGTATTTTGTGCAGCTTATGGTTGCAATAACCAGCGCAGTGTTGAAAGTAGATCACATGGGATTACCTTTCACAAGTAAGATTGAACAATAGTTTTGATTATTTGATCATTTATATTTTGTCATCATTGCTGGATCTGAAGAGGAAGAACCGGAGCTGAAAGAAAGGCTTGACTTACATTCAGGTAAATACATTAATACTACAACTTAGAATTTTTGTTATGTTACATTTAAACTCTTTGTCAGACTTTAGGTATTTATTTCTAGGAAGCTTACTATGTAGTTTGATTTACAGATCAGAGCCTACAGTTACCTGAGGGATTCTCTGCATTTTCCCCTCCCTCATCCACATACGTACACTGCAAAGGTGTAGTATATTTTTATTACATATTTTAAACATATTGAGTAAAATACTTCAACCCCTAGGTATGATGTACAACAAACAGATGTAATAACTTAGAGCTTGCTATTTTCACTATTTTTGAAAGTTTTTATATCAAGAAGTCTTAAAGAAAGAAAGAAAGAAAGAAAGAAAGAAAGAAAGAAAGAAAGAAAGAGAATCAATATATCTATCAATCCATGGGTTAAAGCACATAAACCTTTATTTATTTGTTGTTCAGGTGGTTGCAGTCTGTGGATGCCAAACCTGGGCTCAACACAATGATGTTGGACATGTTGCAGAGGAGATGTGAAGAGGACCCTGTTAAATATGGCTCTGTGGTCCTCATGTTGGATGCCATGGCCATCAAGAAACATGTCCAGTATAATCCCTGTACCCAGAAAATGTCTGGATATGTGGATATGGGTGATGGCGTGGATGAGACTGATGTAGCCACGGAGGTGCTTGTTTTTATGGTGGTTGGTCTACAGGGTCATTGGAAAGCTCCAGTCGCCTATTACCTCACACAAAAGGTCCTGGTTGTCCATGCTCTGGAGCTTCCTAGCCCCAATTGCAGGGAGGGTAGTGAAAGGACCTGGAGGGTTTAGATTACTTTTTCAGGTCTTATAAAAAAAGGTTAGTTCACAACTGTTTACATGCACAGCACTCAAAAATAATAAAAAAAATAGTTGCTGTAGCATTGTACACAAGACTCTGTATTGTATGCTGTGTTTGAGTGAGAGAGTAAAATAAATTCAAATGAACAATCAAACTAGTTTTTTTATTTAAAAATGTATACATTTATTAATATCCCATGCCATATGTGTATCTTTGTTAAAGAGCATAAAACAAAGTATTTAAGCATGAAAGCACATACTTTTATTGAGTAGCAGTGTCACACGTCATAACCACATCTCTGACGTTTATAACAAACAAAACCGTGTGAAAATCGGGTAAGAATTCGTGAAGTTATGATTGTTTTTAGTGGAGCATACAGCTTCTTCAATACAAATAAATGCGCTGGGAGCGCGAAACACACCCATCCAAGATGGCGGCCGCACGGAATGTCCGCTCCAATAGGCAGCTCCAGTCCGTAGGGTATCTAGTGTTTATATATAATATCTATGGTATTTGCGATGCACCGTGGGCTCCTTCCGGTTCTCTGACATCATACTGACTTTTATTTTTCCAAATCCAAAAAAAATTATTAATTTCATTTAAAATACAAAAAATTCCATAAAATAAAACACAATAATACACAAATCAAAATGAAAGGAAGCAGAAGAAGAATACATCTTATGATATCTGTTCTTTTTATCCTCAAAATATTTTTGAACAAAATATAATATACAATAAAAGCAATACTAAAACAAAAATACATCAACTCAAACAACAGTTTCTTTAGATTCAATTATACTTTATCATATACCTTCAAACACTAGCTTTAATCTTTCTTTTAAATATATACAGAGATCTGACATTTTTAAGGTCATCCTCCAAACCATTCCATAAACCTATACCCTGGATTAAAGTACATCTTTCCTTCAAGCAAGTTCAAAACCGTGGCTTCACAAACATTTCTATCTCAAAAACAACAACTCTCTCTTTTAACAAATTTAGTTTGAATATTGGAAGGTAATGCATTTTTGTGGGCCTTATACATAAATATTGAAATGTTGTAATCAACCAATTCATAGAATTTCTAAATTTTCAATTCACAAAACAATATATTTGATGGATGGGTGTAATATTTTCTAGCGATAATTCTTATAGCTCTTTTTTGTAAAATAAAGACCGGATTTGTGATTGTCTTCCAAGCTTTACCCCAAACTTCATACAGTATATCAAATGAGGAAGAATTAATTTATTATACAACAGAAACAGGGCTTTGTCATTAAATAACTCGATTTGGATATTTTTGTTCATAAGTAATTAATGTGGGATCTCCATGACAACTTGTCATGAATGATGACACCCAAAAATGTCACCTCACTGACTTTACCGATCTCAATACCATCTACTTTAAATGAAAGATCACCACCAGTCTTCATATTACTGAATATCGTGTAATTTGTTTTTTCTAAATTTAATGACAGTTTGTTTTGTTGAAACCAATGTTGTATTCTTTCAAATTCTTTCTGTACTATGTTCAACATTATTTTTAAATCTTTGCCTGAATTTAAAAAAAAATTGTATAATCAGCAAATAAAATGCATCCAAAATGTCCTGATTTGCTGTGGCCTGCTAATTAAAAGAAAAATGATCAGAAATTATTCCATATTATTCTGAAAGATAGTTAATCGTTGCTATAGCTACCGTACATAAAAGTTAAATCTATTTGGGACTAGAGCCAGATATGCACATTAAGGTCAAAGGTTTTAGCTAAAAGCGAGGCTAACTTAATTAGCATAACGTCATTAAAAGTAGTTAAAATCATTTGTTTATACATTTATACGTAAATGTATCAACTTTAACTATTTCATTTTTGTATGCTTTAAGGAAAAAGATGTGTTCATACCTTTCCAACTGCTCCTCTAAATACAGAATTTGTGTCAAAACCAGGGACTTCTCCTTGTCCACAGTTTGAGCTGCCATTGTTACTCCTGGTCTTTTCCTGTATCGTAAAAAAATGTTAACTTGTTATTTAGGTCTTTAAACTGTACACTTTCAATTATTTTTGTTTTTGTTTGTTTGAAATATAAAATTCAATTCAAAACAATTGGAGGGGGGGTGGGGGGATGTCAGGCGGTTGGTTGTGGAATGGAACGATGCGTTTAAAGACGACTGGATGTTTTCCAACGTTGCTCCAGAAACGAATTTCCCTTTTGTTGCGATTTTTTTTATGGTATTTTTATCTTTACCGAAACATGTATGCAAAAATAAGCATTTTTAAAATTCTATTTGTTATTGCAGTTTTTCGATATAACTTGCGAACAAATCATTTTCAGTGTTTTTCTGTGTTTGTGTTTGACAGTGAATGCTGCCTTCATGTCTGCTGTTTACTCTTGGAGAAACCTTCAGGTTGTTTTCTACCTGTGTCCCTTAAATGGACACAAAAATGCTCTTGACTGCCATACCACTATTAGATTTCAATATGTTATATCAATGCTATTTTATCTGTAGTCCTCACCATAAATAATACATATTAAGACCGTTTCTCTATTTTTAACCCCTAAATGTCAGTTTTGGCAAGTCTCATTAGTCTCTTTTGTTGTTGTTTACTTTGTGGTTTATGTTTTTTTTAACTATGTCATATTTGTATTGTTGTTGCTCTCGTTATTTGAAAATTGCAGCGTTTTGAGGGCAAAGATTTTCAGAAAGTTCAAAATTAATGATAAGGTGTTGATTGATAAAGTAGTTCTGTACTGTACAAGTACATTTGTCTGCAGTTTCATTATTTTTACTAGCAGATGTCAGTACAGATTATTTATTTTCTCTTTACATTCACAAGAGGTTGTGTTCAACCAGCTGGAGACTTTGTAAATTTTACTCAGAAGTTAAAATATTGGGAGTGGTGATCCAGAGGTAGAAGGTGGGGCTGTGATCAGAAGATCGCCGGTTCAACTCCCGGTACAAACAACATCCCCAAAAAAATGTAGGTGGAATAGGTGAAACACCCACACCTGCCTCCACCCTCATCTGCCCCACTCTGGGCCCTTGAGCAAGGCCCTTAACCCCCACCATCTACTCCCCTGGGCGCCCTAGATGGCAGCTCTCTGCTCCACACAGAGGGCTGTGGTAGCTCAGTGGTCTGTGGTTGTGTCAAGAAGGACATCCGGTGTAAAAACAAGTGCCAAGTCTTCATTTGAAGTAGTTTGCTGTGGTGAACCCCTGAAAAAGGGAGCAGCTGAAAAAAAGAAAGAACAAAACACTTTGAGATTTTCATTAATGAAAAGTGCGTTATAAATTGAATTCATTATTATTATTATTATTATTA
>JBBPBX010005269.1:27738-47583 GCA_038048925.1 Garcialebias charrua | reverse complement strand
CAAAAAATTAATAATAATATAATAATAATAAATACTATATATATATATATATATATATATATATATATAAACAATGTTGTGAGGCTGCGGTGCAGCTGTCACACGCCTGTCAGGCCTCAGTGCAGGCCTGCAGACTTATCCGCCAATCACCAGTGCCCTCCTCTGGTGCGTCGTGACGTGGAACGTACGGATGACGTATGAGGAAGGACAGAGGTGTGTTTTGGGTGAGCAAGGACTTCATGCTTGGGCTGGACCCAATGGGGCATGGACTACATCCTGCTACGCCCTTTATCCAATAGGAGCTAAAGGGCGAGCTATACGAAGTATAACGTTGGTTACGTATTGTAACCCCAGATTATACGAGTATAGCGGAGCCCTTTAGCTTTGTGGGCCCCATTGGCTCTTGGACGGCTGAATGATAAGCTGTTCGAGGCTGTTCCTTCCGTGTGGTGGACTTAAATACACACGGGGCGGGCCCACACTGTAGGTGGGCGTGGACTAAAAGGTTATTCAGTATGACGCTGTCGCGGGGGAAGATATCCCCTTACTGTTTTTCTCTTTCATTTGTTGTTGGATGTAACTGGGACCTCGTGTACATAATCTCGTTTTCATCACATGTACCACATGCGGTGCAAATGACAATAAAGACTCTCTGACTCTCAATGATTTTCAGTAAATCTAACGTCACATTGATTTGACCTTTCTTTTGCATCGTTTTTCCCTGCTGTTATTTTGAAAGTGCAGCTGCTGACATCTACTTCCTGCTTGTTTCTACAGGCGGATGAGGCGCCTGGCGAACACGGCACCAGCGTGGTAGAAAGTCTGTGCTCCCTGCGGGATAGTGGCTCGTGTGACTGACGGTTGGAAACGGCAGCAGAGGTTCCTCCTCCTCCACGGCCGGACGTCAATCTCCCTAACTCCGTTTTATTTTTATTAGATTTGGTTTGTCGACGGCTCGTTGGCCCCTCGTCCACGTGACCCTCAGAGAAGCTGCTCTCATTGACCACTGACTTTTACCACAGAGGGGAAACGCACCAATCTCAGATAATATATTGCGTTGTTGTATTTGTTGTCTTTTTGTACATTTTAATAATTCTTACAAAATAAAAAATGTGAAAGAACTTTACTTCCTGTTCTGAGTGGCTGTTCACAATTTAATTCTCCAAACCAGGATCGAGATGTTCGCTCAGCAAAATGTCAGTCGATTAGTACGAATGTCCTGAAGTCTACAGGTGTTCATCTCAGCATGAACTAATCATCCCTTCAGAGCTTGAGCAGTAAAACCAGCTGACTGCGGTTCTGACCCGGAGCTGGGCGGCCCGGGTCAGTTGGGTGTTCTGTTGTCACAACTCCTCAGAGAGCTGTTAGCGTGTTGTCGTTCTAAGCACTTTCCAATCTGTTGTGAGCCACAAAGGCAGCGAGTGAAAGTGCAGCGTCGGGTTTTCAGGCCCGTCGGCAGTTCTGAGGACCCGGTTCGATCCGACCGTTGGGTAACCTAAAAAATATAAGAGCGGACCATACCTGGTAGATGTTTTTACGCAGCTGCATTAATTCTCTAATAGCTGATAATTAATCCGTATGGACCTTTCTTTTGCGTTTTTTTTATTCAAAACTTAATTTTTGTCACAATAAAAGCCTCAAAATTTCCCTGCTGCCACTTTGAAAGTGCAGCTTCTGACTTAAAAAGGAACTTTTAATGACATTTAGACAAAAATCTAAATTTAGTCACTGCTTTAAATGCTAGAACATTTTCTGTTTAAGTAGTAAAGAAAGTGTTCGGTCCTACAGAAACTCGAGTTTAGATTTTGCTTTCCAGATTTTTGTGTGAACTTGTCGTGAAACTGAACATTTAGTTTGAACGGTCCTCTGGACTGAGCTTCATAAACTGTTAGGTCTTTTCACGCTCCTGCTGCTGATCGCTCCTTAATTTTCCTTCAGCTGTTAGTCGTGTAGCTCCTCGTGCTGCAGATCTCCGTGCTCGTGGTCAAACAAGACCCTTCTGTAAAAAAAATAATTAAATACCCTGAACTGGTGGATTCTGTTCTTACAGCAGCTCTGGAGTCGTCAGCAGCTTCCTTCCTCCCGGCTGGTTTGGAAACACGTCCTCTAAGAAATGATACAAGTGACCGACGCAGATACCTGAGGAGGGAACGAACAGAAAGCACTGAACATCTGTTCCGATGTGTAGAGGAGGAGCTAAACTTAACGGGGGAAACATCCGTTGGATAAAAACTGAACAATCCGCAGCCGTCGACGTTGAAAGAGGCAGACGTGTCGTATTCAGCTCGTCTGTTTCCAGTTTCTCACCCAGCAGGTCGACCATGACAGAGTTTCCTAGCAGCAGCGAACATCCCGTCAGCACCCAGGGGAGCAGCGGGGCCCGGACGCTCAGCGGGCCCAAGACGGTGGTGCGCGTCAGCGGGTGCCTCTTACTCCAGACGTACACCAGCATGACGAGAAAGGCCTGACCCGGGTAGAAGACATCGGCCAGCGGAGCCAGCAGCTGCAGATTTTCAGGTTAAACACAAAAAATTTATCAGGGATGAACAGCTGAGTGGTACCCCTAACTGGATGAACAGCCGAGGAGTGGTAACCCTAACTGGATGAACAGCCGAGGAGTGGTACCCCTAACTGGATGAACAGCCGAGGAGTGGTAACCCTAACTGGATGAACAGCCGAGGAGTGGTAACCCTAACTGGATGAACAGCCGAGGAGTGGTAACCCTAACTGGATGAACAGCCGAGGAGTGGTAACCCTAACTGGATGAACAGCCGAGGAGTGGTAACCCTAACTGGATGAACAGCCGAGGAGTGGTAACCCTAACTGGATGAACAGCCGAGGAGTGGTAACCCTAACTGGATGAACAGCCGAGGAGTGGTAACCCTAACTGGATGAACAGCCGAGGAGTGGTAACCCTAACTGGATGAACAGCCGAGGAGTGGTAACCCTAACTGGATGAACAGCCGAGGAGTGGTAACCCTAACTGGATGAACAGCCGAGGAGTGGTACCCCTAACTGGATGAACAGCCGAGGAGTGGTACCCCTAACTGGATGAACAGCCGAGGAGTGGTAACCCTAACTGGATGAACAGCCGAGGAGTGGTACCCCTAACTGGATGAACAGCCGAGGAGTGGTAACCCTAACTGGATGAACAGCCGAGGAGTGGTACCCCTAACTGGATGAACAGCCGAGGAGTGGTACCCCTAACTGGATGAACAGCCGAGGAGTGGTACCCCTAACTGGATGAACAGCCGAGGAGTGGTAACCCTAACTGGATGAACAGCCGAGGAGTGGTACCCCTAACTGGATGAACAGCCGAGGAGTGGTACCCCTAACTGGATGAACAGCCGAGGAGTGGTACCCCTAACTGGATGAACAGCCGAGGAGTGGTACCCCTAACTGGATGAACAGCCGAGGAGTGGTAACCCTAACTGGATGAACAGCCGAGGAGTGGTACCCCTAACTGGATGAACAGCCGAGGAGTGGTACCCCTAACTGGATGAACAGCCGAGGAGTGGTACCCCTAACTGGATGAACAGCCGAGGAGTGGTACCCCTAACTGGATGAACAGCCGAGGAGTGGTAACCCTAACTGGATGAACAGCCGAGGAGTGGTACCCCTAACTGGATGAACAGCCGAGGAGTGGTACCCCTAACTGGATGAACAGCCGAGGAGTGGTAACCCTAACTGGATGAACAGCCGAGGAGTGGTACCCCTAACTGGATGAACAGCCGAGGAGTGGTACCCTAACTGGATGAACAGCCGAGGAGTGGTACCCCTAACTGGATGAACAGCCGAGGAGTGGTACCCCTAACTGGATGAACAGCCGAGGAGTGGTAACCCTAACTGGATGAACAGCCGAGGAGTGGTACCCCTAACTGGATGAACAGCCGAGGAGTGGTACCCCTAACTGGATGAACAGCCGAGGAGTGGTACCCCTAACTGGATGAACAGCCGAGGAGTGGTACCCCTAACTGGATGAACAGCCGAGGAGTGGTACCCCTAACTGGATGAACAGCCGAGGAGTGGTACCCCTAACTGGATGAACAGCCGAGGAGTGGTACCCCTAACTGGATGAACAGCCGAGGAGTGGTACCCCTAACTGGATGAACAGCCGAGGAGTGGTACCCCTAACTGGATGAACAGCCGAGGAGTGGTACCCCTAACTGGATGAACAGCCGAGGAGTGGTACCCCTAACTGGATGAACAGCCGAGGAGTGGTACCCCTAACTGGATGAACAGCCGAGGAGTGGTACCCCTAACTGGATGAACAGCCGAGGAGTGGTACCCCTAACTGGATGAACAGCCGAGGAGTGGTACCCCTAACTGGATGAACAGCCGAGGAGTGGTACCCCTAACTGGATGAACAGCCGAGGAGTGGTACCCCTAACTGGATGAACAGCCGAGGAGTGGTACCCCTAACTGGATGAACAGCCGAGGAGTGGTACCCCTAACTGGATGAACAGCCGAGGAGTGGTACCCCTAACTGGATGAACAGCCGAGGAGTGGTACCCCTAACTGGATGAACAGCCGAGGAGTGGTACCCCTGACTGGATGAACAGCCGAGGAGTGGTACCCCTGACTGGATGAACAGCCGAGGAGTGGTACCCCTGACTGGATGAACAGCCGAGGAGTGGTACCCCTGACTGGATGAACAGCCGAGGAGTGGTACCCCTGACTGGATGAACAGCCGAGGAGTGGTACCCCTAACTGGATGAACAGCCGAGGAGTGGTACCCCTAACTGGATGAACAGCCGAGGAGTGGTACCCCTAACTGGATGAACAGCCGAGGAGTGGTACCCCTAACTGGATGAACAGCCGAGGAGTGGTACCCCTAACTGGATGAACAGCCGAGGAGTGGTACCCCTAACTGGATGAACAGCCGAGGAGTGGTACCCCTAACTGGATGAACAGCCGAGGAGTGGTACCCCTAACTGGATGAACAGCCGAGGAGTGGTACCCCTAACTGGATGAACAGCCGAGGAGTGGTACCCCTAACTGGATGAACAGCCGAGGAGTGGTACCCCTAACTGGATGAACAGCCGAGGAGTGGTACCCCTAACTGGATGAACAGCCGAGGAGTGGTACCCCTAACTGGATGAACAGCCGAGGAGTGGTACCCCTGACTGGATGAACAGCCGAGGAGTGGTACCCCTAACTGGATGAACAGCCGAGGAGTGGTACCCCTGACTGGATGAACAGCCGAGGAGTGGTACCCCTAACTGGATGAACAGCCGAGGAGTGGTACCCCTGACTGGATGAACAGCCGAGGAGTGGTACCCCTGACTGGATGAACAGCCGAGGAGTGGTACCCCTGACTGGATGAACAGCCGAGGAGTGGTACCCCTGACTGGATGAACAGCCGAGGAGTGGTACCCCTAACTGGATGAACAGCCGAGGAGTGGTACCCCTGACTGGATGAGCAGCTTCACGTCAGATTTGTTTTTGTTTGGAGTTTAATTTTTTTTATTTTTTTGCAGATAGTGATCGGACAGTCTGGGATCCTCACGTTTCATAAACTCGGGGTGAACTCAGGTCATCAGAGCTGAAACATTTTGTGCAGACTGAACTCTGTGTTTATCTAAATGTAGGGATGTTGACCCGTGTAGACATGTACATGTTTTTAACAGATGAGGAATGTTGCGTCTTCTGCTTCCCTTGCAGGGACAATCAACCTCAAGTTGATCTTTTCTTACAGACTCTGTGTCCCTGATGTTTTACCTCTGGTTTTATCTGTGGCTGAGATTTTTGAATTGTCGTCATGGTGATCAGATTTTAAAGAACGTCGGAAGCCGCTCTCTGTCAGGTTTTTACTCCTTCAGCAGAGCCTAGAACTGGTGCTGAGTCAGAGTTATTGACTGCTGAGTCAGCAATTACATCTAGCTTTCAGCTACAATTTAGGCCAATTTTAGCTACAATGTTACCAACTTTAGCTTGTAGCTAGCTAGATTTAGCTTTTAACCACAATTTAACTAATTTTTGCCAAATTTACCTTCTAACTAGTTTTACACATTTTAAAATTTCTGGCCAATTCTAGCCGTGGTTTTGCTGAAATTTGTTTTTAAGCTCTTGTTCAGCTAATTTTAGTTTTTGGTTAGTTTTGCAAATTTTAGTTTTTGGTTAGTTTTGCTCATTTTAGCATTCGGCTATGGTCTTGCCAATTTTAGCCTTTATTTACAGTTCTGCTCATTTTAGATTTTAGATGCTGGTTTGCTTTTGTTTGTGTCCTTAATGCTTTCGTTTTCGCTCTGCTCCTTTCAGCTTCAACAACTCAGCACTCAATTATGGGAAATATTTAAATCTGCTGAATAATAATGATAACAATAAGAATAAGAATGAATCAGCTAAGATGCTAAAATTATTTTGCTTCTAGAAACCTGAAACGTGAAGTTCAGGACTTTACCTTCTTAAAACTGCATGTAAATAGATCCAAACTCTTTGAAGTCAAATCTAAGTGATAACTTTCCTGTCATCGCAGCTGATTTACAGAGCGCGGCGGACCAGATTACTCAGGTTCAGATGATTTCAGCAGAACCTGTCTTCACATTCCCGCTCCTAAAACTGTCCATGAAATGCGACACAACTTCAGAAGGTCCCCATAAAGCTGCACATCGGCTGTTTTCCACAACCAGGATCAGATCGTTTCACTGACCTGGAATGTGAACAAAAGCACAAACCGCTGAGCGTCATCAGACAAGCTGCGTGTACAACTGACTCTGCGTGTTTTTAGCGTGTAGACAACAACTCAGAGTGCAGATAAAATATTTTAACGGTCGGTTCCCTCAAACTACAAAACAAGTTTTCAAACCATGAATGCAGCTAATGGAAGTTCAGTTAGTAATTCAAGAATCCTTATCCTTCTGATGAAGAGGAGCGGCGGCTCTACGCCTACATACCGGACTTATTATTATTTTTAAATTCACCCCAGGTCAGACTGTGCAATACTCGGAGAAACAACTGAAATCCCTGGAGCTCCATCTCAGACCCTACAGGCCTCAGTTAGTGGGTCAAAGGTTAAAGTTCACGACAAGACGACGACCGAGCCAACACAGCTCGTTTGGAACAGTTGCGGTTCCGGTTTCATGTCGGTCAACAAGACTTGTGTGACGTCCGAGTGGAGACGTTTGCCTATTGACGTGATTTTTTTTATCATGTCAAAAGGGGAAATTGAAATGTAATTTTATCAAATAATATATTAACTTCGTGAAATTGTCTAGATATATGTA
Source organism: Garcialebias charrua (assembly GCA_038048925.1). Classification (NCBI taxonomy): domain Eukaryota; kingdom Metazoa; phylum Chordata; class Actinopteri; order Cyprinodontiformes; family Rivulidae; genus Garcialebias; species Garcialebias charrua. The sequence continues at coordinate 40,357 of JBBPBX010005269.1, read as the reverse complement.
TCCTGTTTTGTTCCCGTTTTGTTTAAACACGATTTAATTCTGTTTCCGGTAGAAAATGTAGTTTTAGATACATGCCTACAATTCCCAACATCCACGCACTACTTTTTATAGAACACAAGATGGAGAGATATATTGCTTCAGATATAGAGCATATTCTTTCACCATGAACCAAACCGCTCCAAACGTGAGACGCAAGGACCGAACTGGGCCGTGACGTAGCAGATCTAGAACCTCGACCTGATAGAAGCGCCGCAGCTGAGTAGAAACAAACATTCATGAAACGCAACGAACTGAAGCAACGCTGGCGAGAAGAAGAATGGGCCAAAATTCCTCCACAACCTACGAGAGAAGACGATAACTGAGATGATTCTGTTAAAGGTGCTCAGACAGGCTCCTTTTAGTTTTTGTACTTTAAAAAGTACCGTAATATTTCGTGTTGTATTTACTTAATTTTAAGACCTGGGAGGAACCACATCACTTTTTCCTTTCAATATTCTGATCAGCAAAATTGAAACAGAGCGTATTTACCGTTTACCATGACTTGATGTTTTTATGGATTTCTGATAACCTACAAATAAAAACTCTCAAAAACCGGAAAGGATACAGTTATGAGGACTCCTCCAAACAGGAAAAATACAACAAAGTCGGCCGTTCTTCCTTGAAAACTGTCTTCCTCCAGCATCCGACAGTATCGATAGCTCACACAGGTTAAGGAGCTTCGATTGTCTCTAGTAAACATGTTAACGCTGCTGTTATAAAGTTTTTAAAGGTAACTTAAATTCTACATTTGCGGTTAAAGATACAGAAATGTTATGTTGAATATAAAACCAAATCCAAACGATCCAAAGAAGAGGAAGCCGGTTATCAGACGCCATATCTGAAAAACACGAGAAGAAGCGAACTGTAAAAGTGACGAGTCGTGTTTAGGTTTATAAAACAGAGTAAATGTACCTGGCAGCTCCTGATGACGAGCTCTGGGTTAAAGTAGAGCTGAAACGGGCTGACGGCTTCAAGTTGCTTAAACAAACAAAAAAAGGATAAATTAATATTTTTTTGTACAACTTTTACATATTTATAGAGGACAATGTTTGTAAATGTTATCTACTTTCACCGTTGTGTCTACAGCCATCAAAATGTGTTTCCGCTGTGAGCAAATTAACAAAATAAAGGCACTTCCTGCTAAAACGGATGCCAAAATAAAACCATACGAAAGTTCCAAGTAAGACTTTGGTTGTAGAAACACCTAAAATATGTTTGTGTTAGTTCTTCCTTAATAACTCACTGTGTACAGGTAGTCCTCGACTTACCACGTTTCGGACTTACATCGCATCTCATAAAAATAAAAAATAAAAAATTGAATAAATAAATGTACAGTACTGTACAGTTACCAAGCACTTAGCCTATCCTAACACAGTTTTTAAAGTGTCGGTGATGTTAACCTCTGAGATGTTTTATGTTCTTGTGAGACTAGCAGGGGGAAGGGGGTTTTTGGGTTTTGGGACTTTCCCCGGCAGGTGCTGCTTCAGTGTGTGTCTGCCTGTGAGCGGGAGCAGATGTAAATGGCAGATGAATAAAGAGTTCGACAAACAAATAAACGTCGTGTTTATTTGACTTTACATGGTAGCAGAGGATGGTTGCCAATTACAGAGTTCCGCCGAAGCTTGATGAAGCAAGACCATACGAATGCTGGAAAAATGAAGTTAATATTTGGACACGTGTTACGGACTTGGAAAAGAAGAAACAGGCCCTGGCTGTGGCGCTGGGCCTCGAAGGAAGAGCCAGAGAGATTGCACTAGAGATGCCTGCGGACGACTTGAATAAGGATAATGGTATGGAAATCTTGTTTAACAAACTGGATACGATATTTTTGAGAGAAGAAAAAGACAGAGCTTATGAAGCATATTCCGTTTTTGATGCTATCTCTAAAGACAGCGCTATGTCTATGGCAGACTTCATCATAGATTTTGAACAACGTTATAATCGAATGAAGAAATATAACATGGTACTACCTGACGCTGTGCTAGCATTTAAACTCTTAGATGCTGCGTGTCTCGATGAACAAAGCAGGCAGCTTGCTCTCACAGCATGCACGGACTTGACGTTTGCCTCCATGAAGTCAGGTTTGAAGCGGATTTTTGGAAAAGCAACAGCAGGAAACGGCACAGAAACTCAGGATGCAGTTTATTTTGCAGAGCAAAGATCAAGGGGCAGATTCAGACGAAACTACGGCTCGTCACAAGGCGGACAGGGGCAACCACAGCAGGGCACAAACCCCCTCGACAAATATGGTAAGCGAACAAAATGCGCTATTTGTCAGAGCACGTACCATTGGGCCAAAGTCTGTCCGCACAGAAGAAATGAAGTAAAACTGACCCAGGATGAAAACGTGGAGGAATGTAACATCACGCTATTTACAAAAATAGAGACTGATTCAGAGATTTTCCTAACTGAAGCATTGGGATCAGCTATCATTGACACTGCCTGCACTCGTACTGTATGTGGTGAAAAGTGGCTAGAAAGCTACATAAAAGACCTAAGCAAGAGTAAAATTGACAAGCTGTTGCAAACAGAGACTCCAAGTTGCAGACCTTTCAGATTTGGAGATGGTCAGGTGGTTCTATCCAATAGAAAAATAAAACTGCCTGCTAAGATTGGGAAAACAAAGTGCAACATTGAAACTGAAGTGGTGTCTGCTGGCATTCCTCTGCTGCTGAGCAAAACGTCCCTAAAGAGAGCAGGAACTGTTTTAGACATGCAGAATGACAAAGTTGTCATGTTCAAACAGCAAGTCCCTCTTGAACTTACCAGTTCAGGACATTATTGTGTGGATATAAGAGATGAAGATGCAAAAGTGAATGATGATGAAAATGAAATCCTCGTGGTCACAGCAGAGATGTCTAAAAATGAGAAACGCAAAATTCTACTGAAACTTCACAAACAGTTTGGACATGCCTCAGCAGACCGGCTGCAGAGACTCATTCAAAGCTCCGGAAATTATGATAAAGACTGCCCAGTGATTTTGCAGGAGATCATTCGTGACTGTGAAGTATGTCAGAGGTACAGCAGAACAAAGCCAAAACCAGCTGTTGGTTTGCCCTTGGCATCAGAATACAATGAGACTGTGGCAATGGATCTACACGAGTTGGAATCTGGAATCTGGTACCTGCACATCATCGACCACTTCACACGCTTCAGCGCTGGAAACATCGTGAGGACAAAAAAACCCTCTGAGATTGTCAACTCCTTCATCCATTCATGGATAAGTGTTCATGGAGCCCCCAAGCGGATTTACACTGACAACGGTGGAGAGTTCAACAATGAAGAAGTTAGAGACATGGCAGAAAAGTTCAACATTGAGACAAAGACCACAGCAGGCTACAGCCCCTGGAGTAATGGACTATTGGAGAGACACAACATGACATTAACAGAAATCCTTCTGAAGGTAAAAAAAGAAAATGGGTGTGGCTGGCAAACTGCTCTGGACTGGGCTCTAATGGCCAAAAACAGTATGATTAATGTTCATGGTTATAGTCCACACCAGCTTGTGTTTGGTCACAGTCCTAATCTTCCTTCTGTTTTGGTTGATAAACCACCTGCTCTAGAGGACACCTCTATGAGTACTAGAGTAGGACAACATCTCGCAGTATTGCATGCTTCCAGAAGAGCTTTCACAGAGGTGGAATGCTCAGACAGAATAAAAAGAGCATTACGAAAACAGCTAAGACCTACAGATGAAAAGTATGAGACAGGAGACAAAGTGTACTATAAGAGAACAAATTGTACAGAGTGGAAGGGCCCTGGTGTAGTTATTGGTCAGGACGGTGTTGTGGTTTTTGTAAGACATGGTGGAATTCTTGTTCGAGTACACCAGTCCAGGCTAAACAAAGTGAATGTACAGGATGAGAACGAAACAGTTCTGCCTAATGTTCCTGAAAAGGATAAAGAAAGTGAAAATGTGGTTCACACTGATGTGTCAGAAAGCTCAGAAGATGAAATGAGTGTAAATGGAGAAGAAAACATCACTGACAATACACAAACAGAGGAGAATAATGTCACACAGACTGACACACATAATGAAACAGAGAGTGAAGCAACTACCTCTGCTCAGTGTCAAATGGAGGTAAAACTAAAAACAGGCCAGACAGTTACATTTACAGACAAAGATAATGGCACCAGACACATTGCCAGAGTATTAGGCAGAGCAGGAAAAGCAAAAGGGCAATACAAAAACTGGTACAATGTACAGAATATTGAACATGATGGTAGTGAAGGACAAAAACAAGCAGTGGACATGTCACAGGTTGAAAATCTTCATACTGAGCCTGAAAATAGAAATGATGAAGATGTACTCATTGTAAAAGATGTTTCTTTTGATGCTGCTAAACAGCAAGAGATCGAAAACTGGAAAAATAATGATGTATATGAAGAGGTCATGGACAAAGGTCAAAAATGTATTTCGACTAGATGGGTCTGTACATTAAAAGAAACCCCAGAAGGAATCACTCCCAAAGCCCGTCTTGTGGCAAGAGGTTTTGAAGAAATCAACATTAATGAGTTACAGAAAGATTCTCCTACATGTGCATCAGAGTCACTCAGACTTCTGTTAGCAGTGATTTGTCAAAATAAGTGGAAAGTTCATTCTATGGATATAAAATCTGCTTTTCTACAGGGTATGAAACTTTCAAGAGACGTTTTTATTCGGCCTCCACCTGAAGTGGGTGTAGAGAATGTTTTGTGGAAACTAAAAAAATGTGTATATGGACTTGCAGATGCTTCCCTCTACTGGTACAACAGGGTAAAAGAACTCATGATCAACACTGGAGGTATGATGTCAAAAGTTGATCCTGCAGTGTTTTACTGGCAAAATGATGAGTCTGAAGTGACAGGAGTACTGGCGTGTCATGTGGACGACTTTCTTTGGGCAGGATCAGAGGACTTTGTAACAAAAGTCATTCCTACACTCAAGTCTGCTTTTCATGTTGGCCGTGAAGAACGTGGAAGTTTTTCCTATGTGGGGATGGACATTACCACTTTAGATGGTGTAATACAGGTGCATCAACACAGCTACATTGATAATCTACAAATGATCCATTTAAAAGCAGCACGGGCTGTTCAAAGAGATGCCCCACTAAATGAGACAGAAAGGGAGCTACTTAGATCAAAAATAGGACAGATTTTGTGGGTTGCTAAACAGACAAGACCAGATGTTATGTTTGACACATGCAGTCTAGCATCTAACATTAAAAATGCCACTGTTCAGTCCATACATGAAGTAAACAAAGTGATCCGTAAACTAAAATCAGAAACGGTCACACTGAAGTTTCAACATTTGGGAAACAATAATGACTTAAGTTTAGTTGTTTCCAGTGATGCCTCCCTGGGTAATCTTCCAGATGGAGGTACACAAGGAGGGATTTTAATTGCCCTCATGGGAGAGAGAGGAAAATTCTCCCCTTTGTTTTGGCAGTCCAAAAGGATCAGGCGTGTGGTAAGGAGCACTCTGGCAGGAGAAACTCTTGCCATGTCAGATGGTATTGACAATGCTGTGTTTTTAGCCACGCTCTACTCTGAGCTCACCACTGGAAAGCCAAATCTCCAATTTATTCCTCTCATATGCATCACAGATAATCATTCTTTATTTGATGCACTTAAATCCACAAAACAGGTTACTGAAAAGAGACTCAGATTGGAGATAAGCAGCATTAAAGAACTTTTACAAGCAAAAACCATTAAAGAAGTGCACTGGTCAGAAGCAAAAACACAGCTTGCTGATTGTTTAACAAAAAAGGGAGCTTCTCCTCTTCAGCTCCTAAAAGCACTGGATGAAGGTGTATGGATTCTGTAATATGTGCACCTTTTTGGACATGCTTGGTTGAAATTGTTTGTTTGTTTGTTATATGTTCACACACACACAAAAAAATCTGAAATGTTGTTATATTCAGATATATAGATTTTGACTCTTTTTTGTTGTTGTCAGAATGTATCTCAGTGAAATTGTTTAAAGAGAGAGGGAGATTGTTAACCTCTGAGATGTTTTATGTTCTTGTGAGACTAGCAGGGGGAAGGGGGTTTTTGGGTTTTGGGACTTTCCCCGGCAGGTGCTGCTTCAGTGTGTGTCTGCCTGTGAGCGGGAGCAGATGTAAATGGCAGATGAATAAAGAGTTCAACTCACTTTTACGATAATAGCACTGTCAGAGACATGGCTCAATGACGATAACACAAGTAATATTCACATTGAAGGGTATGAATTATTTCACATGAACAGAAATAATAAGAGAGGCGGTGGTGTCGCTTTATATGTTAAAAATGAATTAAAATGTAAACTAAATAATGAAATGTCAATAATAGTTGATAATCTTATGGAAATGATAACAATAGAAATAATAAACAAAAATGATAAAAACATAATAATAAGTTGTGTATATAGATCACCAGGATCAAATATAGAAATATTCACTGATAAAATCCTGGAGCTATTGGAGAAGAGTTTTAATAAAAAAGTTTTTCTGTGTGGAGACTTTAACATTGATATGGGAAATAAAACAGATTCAAATAACATCAGTACATTTATAAATTCAATGTACAGTTTAAATATGTATCCATTGATATCCAAGCCAACAAGAATTACAACTCATAGTGCCACAATAATTGATAATATTTTCACAAATATAACAGACGGAGAGGTGATAGGTGGTATCTTAACGACCGACTTAAGTGATCATTTACCAGTTTTCACAATCTATAAAAATGATCAAAGTATCACAAAAGAAGTTAACGCAAAGAAAAAGATCATAAACACATCAAAAAAAGTTATGGAAAAATTAAAAGAGGATCTAGATAAACAAGACTGGAATAAAGTGTATGTTGATGATGTGAACAGATCATATGATGAGTTTATGAATATCTTGGAAACTCTGTATGAAAAAAATTGTGTACAAACAAATTACACAAAGAGAAAAATTGTTGACCAACCATGGATGACAAAAGGGTTGAGAAATGCTTGTAAAAAAAAGAATTATTTGTATTCGTGTTTCTTGAAATTGCGAAGTCAAAACGCTGAAGAAAAATATAAAAAGTATAAAAATAAATTAGTAGGGATTATAAGGAAACATAAGAAAGAATATTATAGTAAATTATTAGATAAAAGTAATGGTGATATGAAAGCAACATGGCGAGTAATGAATAGTGTTATGAAGAATCATAAAGCAAAAACTAGTATTTCAAAATATTTTGTAAAAGAAAAAGATGAGGTTTATGATGAAAATGAAATTGTCAATGGATTTAATCAGTATTTTGTGAATGTTGGATCAAGCCTTGCAGCTAAAATACCAAAAGTAAATAATAATGTGAGCCACACAATTACAGGCTGTACAAGCAGTATTTTTCTAAATGGAACTAACGAAGAGGAAATAATGAAAGTAGTAAAAAATCTTACAGACAAGAGATCAAAGGACTGGGTGGACATGGATATGATGTTTGTAAAGGATATAATGAGCCATGTTATTGAGCCGTTTACATATATATGTAACTTATCATTTTCAACAGGAATATTTCCAGATAATATGAAAGTAGCTAAGGTAGTTCCTCTTTTTAAAAATGGTGATAAATGTGTGTTCAACAATTATAGACCTATATCCTTGTTACCACAGTTTTCTAAAATTCTTGAAAAACTTTTTGTGAACAGACTAGATCAATTTATAGACAAACAAAATATTCTAAGCAATAGTCAATATGGGTTCAGAGCTAAAAACTCTACATCAATGGCTCTCATGGAATTAATGGAACAAATAACTACTGCTGTCGATCAAAAACAATACTGTGTCAGTATTTTTGTTGATTTAAAAAAAGCATTCGATACTATTGATCACACCATTCTCCTTGAAAAACTGAACAAATATGGTATTAGAGGACCAGCATTACAGTGGGTATCTAGCTATTTGAAAGATAGGAAACAATTTGTACAAATAAATGATGTAAGATCTGACCTCTGTAATATCACATGTGGAGTTCCCCAGGGCTCTGTGCTTGGACCAAAGCTATTTATTTTATATGTGAATGACTTGGTAAATGTGTCAGGACTCCTTAAATGTATACTTTTTGCTGATGATACCACTTTTTTCTGTTTAGGTGAAGATATAGAACAAATGTTGGAATTGATAAAGACAGAATTTACCAAAATACAAACTTGGTTTAAAATCAATAAATTATCATTAAATCTAGAAAAAACTAATTACATGATATTCAGTAATAAAAAGAAAACTGTTGATGTTCCACTCAAAATTGAGGGTGTTGAGATTTGTAGAGTGAGTGAGGTGAAGTTTTTGGGTGTTATTATTGATGACAAACTGACATGGAAACAACACATAAATTCTGTAAGAATAAAAATAGCTAAATCGATTGCAGTACTATACAAGGTCAGAGACCTATTGAATGATAAAGCTCTGTATTTGTTGTATAACACAATCATTGTTCCACACTTAATCTATTGTATTGATGTTTGGGGGAAAGCGTGTAAAACAATCACAAAGCCTATTTTTGTATTACAGAAAAGAGCTGTAAGAATTATCACTAGAAAACATTACTGTCATCCATCCAGTACATTATTTTATCAACTGAAATTATTGAAGTTCCATGATTTGGTTGATTATAATATTTTATCAATTATGTATAGGGCTCAGAACAACAAATTACCTTTAAATATCCAAATGCACTTTGTTAAAAGACAAAGTTGTTATAATCTTAAGGGGACAGAGATGTTTGTAAAACCACAATTCAGAACTAGCTTGAAGGGACGTTCTACCTCAATCCAGGGAATTAGATTATGGAATGGCTTGGAGAATGTAGTTAAAAATGCCAAGTCACTGTTTACATTTAAGAAAATGATCAAAAGGAATTTGTTGAAAAAATATATATGAATTAGCATAATGTGTATTGTATTATTTATTAGTTATGTATTAGTATTAGAAAATTAGAAAGAGTTAGTCATTTTGTACTACTGGTGGAAGATTATTAATGTGCTTTGTATCAATTTTTAATTATGTATTAGTATTAGAAAATTAGAAAGAATTAGTCATTTTGTACTACTGGTGAAATATTATTAATGTGTTTTGTATCGATTATTAGTTACGTATTAGTATTAGAAAATTAGAAAGAGTTAGTCATTTTGTACTACTGGTGAAATATTATTATTGTTTAATCTGATTGTTTGAAAAAAGGGGCAGATATAATAAGATTTATTCTTCTTTCTGCTTCCTTTCATTTTTTTACATTGTGTACGTATCATTAATGGGATTGTCTTGTATTGTGTTTCTTTTGTAAAAAAATGAACAAATTTAATAAACATAAACATAAACATAAACATAAACAAACAAACAAATAAACGTCGTGTTTATTTGACTTTACAGGTGACATCTTCCTTCTTTTCATGAAATGATAGAAGATATATACAGGTAGTCCCCGACTTACGAGCGCTCTTACTTACGAGGTCCCGGACTTACGAGCATGCATCTCATTAAAAAAAAAAAAATATTTTTTTTTTTTTTTTTTTTTTTTTTTTTTTTTTTTTAATAAATGAATACATGTACAGTACTGGACAGTCACCAAGCACTTAGCCTATCCTAACACAGTTTTTAAAAATGAAGGAATGAGTTGAATTGTCTCCCTTTCACATAAAGGAAGCAAGCTCCCTTTATGGGAATGGAGCCTGCAGGGAGGAGGGACACAATTCAACTGACTCCTTTAAAGGGGACCACACATGCAAAATGCACTTTTTGATGTTTTTTTACTAAACTTTGGGTATTTACTTCATAAAAAAACAGTCCTTGTGCCAAAAAAATGCACCCAGTGGTTTATTTACTCTAAGTAGATTTATTTGTCTGTGATATAAACGGTCAGGTTCTCACTTCCTGCGGTTTGTTACGTCACAAACCGCAGCCAATCACCTCAAACCTGACCAGCCCCTCACCTAGCAACCCCTGGTTAGGTCCAGCCCCTCACCTAGCAACCCCTAGTTAGGCTCAACCCACTTCTGTATGAAACACATGACGGTTGTTTTTCATGATTTCATCTCATCTTTTGTTTATATGTTCTTAATTTCATGTGTACAGCACTTTGTTGCAGCTGCGGTTTTTTTAAATGGCTTTATAAATAAAGTATAAGTGTTATTTTTATGTTTTAGTTCAATTTTTAGTGTATTTGCGATCGCTCACAACGCGCAGCCGGCAAAAATTAAACGAGCAGACCCCCGTCGTAGGGACCGGCGTCAACGGGACCATCTTCTGGCACGATGGAGCGGAGCTTCAAGTGTACAGCCTCGTTGCAGCCTGGCAGAAGCCTCGCAGCAGCGAGGACCTTCTCCTTACGGATTAATTTAAGGGAGACACTTGTTGAACTTTGTGTTGTCTTGACTGGAACAGCGATAACTCCCAAAATCTCCGCGTGAACGAGCGGAGCTGGCGAAAACCGGAAGAGGAACAAGCTAACATTAGCATCGGATTCGGGTGGTCTCATGCTAAAAGGAGCAGCAAATTGCGGCGCGCTCAGACGGGTTTCGGTAAGTTATCTTAAGCTAACACTAACAGTAAGTCAAATGAGTAAAAAAAAAAGAGCTAATTTTAAAACAACAACACATTATACAGATACTGGCTGTTACAGAGGGCGTAAACAGATCGTTGAAGGGCGTGGACTTCAGAACTTCAATCAGAACCAGTCGTTCAAAACGAAAGTTAAAAATGGCAGAATTAAAAAGGGTATAATTGATTATCTAAGAATTATTTTGTGTATTAAATTGAATGAACACTGTTTTTTAACCCCAAAGAAATACCATAAACATTTTAAAAACATATATGTGGTCCCCTTTAACTATGTTAGGATAGGCTAAGTGCTGGTGACTGTACAGTACTGTACATTTATCTATTTATAAATAAAAAAATAAAAAAATAAAAATACTGTATATACAGTACTGTATATTTTTAATAAATAGATAAATGTACCTGACCTGAGACTCCCACAGTCACTGATTGACTTTAAAAGCAGCATAAAGACTTTTCTTTTTAAGCAAGCCTATTCTGCTTCCACATGATTTTATCTTTGATCTTAGCTGATATCATGATTTTACTTGATTTTATCACTTGTTTTATTTATTTATTTTTTAAGCAAGCCTAATCTGCATCCACATGATTTTATCTTTGATCTTAGTCGATATTATTATTGATTTTATTTGATTTTATCACTTGTTTTATTTTGATCTTTGCTTTGTTACACTTTGTAGCACTTTGAGATTTTTATTAATGAAAAGTGCATTATAAATTGAATTCATTATTATTATTATTATTAAATGTACAGTCACCAAGCACTTAGCCTATCCTAACACAGTTTTTAAAGATGAAGGAGTCAGCAGGCTCCATTCCCATAAAGGGAGCTACTTTCACTTTATGTGAAAGGGAGACAATTCAACTCATTCCTTCATCTTTAAAAACTGTGTTAGGATAGGCCAAGTGCTTGTTGACTGTCCAGCACTGTACATGTATTCATTTATTATAAAAAAAAAAAAAAAAGTAAAAAAAAAAAATTTATTTTTTTTTTTTTACTATGTGATCCTACTTACGAATTTTTGACATACGAGCGCCCCCTAGGGACGGAACTCGCTCGTAAGTCGGGGACTACCTGTATCTTGTATCATTCAACTATGTTCGTTTTTGCAAACAAAATGATAAATTAATGAAAATGGTTCAGACTGAATAAATTATCACTAAACTTGGAAAAAACAAACTATATGATATTTAGTAATAAAAATAAGTCCATTAATATCCCATTTTTAATTGAAGAGGCAGAGATTCGCAAAGTCAATGAGGTTAAATTTTTGGGTGTCGTACTTGATGAGAATCTCTCATGGAAAAACAACACATAAAATTGGTTAAAACAAAAATATCCAAAACAATAGCAGTTTTTTACAGAGTTTGATACTTATTAAATGACAAGGCATTACATCTATTGTATACCTCATTGATAGTACCACATTTGATTTACTGTGTTAATGTATGGGGTAAAGCATGTAAAAGCAACACAAACCCTATCTTTATTTTACAGAAAAAAAATCACAAGAATTATAACAAGAAAACATCACTATCACCCATCGAATGAATTATTTAGACGGAGTAAATTGTTGAAATTCTATGATTTAGTGGACTACAACATATTATTGCTTATGTACAGAGCTAAAAAAAAAATACACTGCCATTGAACATCCAAACAAATTTTGTGAAACGCTCTAGCTGCTACAATCTCAAAGGAATAGACATACAGTATTTGTAAAACCACAATTTCAAACTAGTCTAAAAGAAAGAACTACCCAAATTCAGGGTATAGGATTATGGAATAATTTAAATACAGAAATAAAGGGGGCCAAATCAATCACTATCTTAAAGAAGTTGGTCAAAATTGAAATGTTAAATAAATATCAATGAATGTATAATCAGTTTCACTTTAAAGAAGGTTATATGATTTACTGTTTTGTCATTATAAAATAACTTGTTTGAATTAGATAAATGAGCAGATTGAACAAGATAATTCTTCATCTGATACCTTTCTTTTTTTTCTTCTCTTTTTATGCAAGTCATTT